>JANHFY010022066.1:1883-16883 GCA_027560095.1 Chloroceryle inda | reverse complement strand
CTGCATTTGCTGGTCCTTTGCTAAGTAACACTGTAGACTCCAGTTATATTTTTAGCCTATTGCATTTATAGCCCAACAGAAATCAGGGGACCTGAACTCATCAAACATAAAACAAACCAAATGCCAGGTTGCTAATAGTTTGAAAGGGGAAAGAGAAAGAAACAAGTGAACGAACACCACCCATACCTGAGATTCATAAAGCTTCTCCTTCCTGTTTGCCACCTCATTCCGGATAATGGTTCCGATATACTCAATGACCATGGTGTGCTTTTCAATGTCTCTAGCAGCATATAAGCCCAGGCCCTACAAAAAACACATCGCAATTTCAAATTCTGTAAGAGGTTTACCCAGCACTCCCCACCAAAAGCTTTCCTGCAGAAAATCAGGTGAAAAGTGAACTCCCCAGCAAGCAGGAAGCAGCTGATGGAAGAGCCGAGGTGCAGAAGCCAGCTTCATGTTACATTAGTAAGATGCCAGAAAACGTACCCGGCGCTGCTGTCTAGGGGAGAAAGCTTCTCCTAAACCTCTGACACCTGCTAACATTATAAATGCACTGAAAAATAAAGCAGGCCTTGCTAGGACAGAGAAAAACAACAGGCTCACAGCAGCACAGTTACTTCCAACCTAAATCAAACTACTGTGTTCGTACACAGCAAGGGTGAGTACAAATCTGCTGCAAAACAGGCTGTGGTGCAAACCACCGACAGAATTCCATGAAGCACCCTACTGCTGATTATTAGGAATGCAAACGAGCGTTGATCTCCTCATGCCAACCTCGAACCACTTTGCTTGGCTCCATCTGTGCAGGTCACACTTCCACTGTGGATTTGGGCTTTTACTAAAGTAAAACCACCCAAAACTTCTAACATTTTTCCTAGATGACTGTAACAAATGAGGTTTTAAGGTTTTTACAATAATTAGAAGTCTTACTTAAGATAAAACCAGAGAAATGATTTGCCACATCAAAACTGCCAGTCTGGGGATGAGACTTGAAGGGATTTCGCAATACCTGCGGTTTGTATTTTTAATACAGATTATATACAAAGGGTATAAAATGATAAAATGCATATCCAAAATAGGTGTAAACAAACTGACCTGAATACGAGAGCGAGCTAGATACACGTTGGACTTCCATTCGGTCTTCATTTTGCGGTACTGAGAGGACTTGGAATGGACGAACTGTTTACTGTAAGGCGCGTTCAGTTCTCCCGTGACTGTGCTCTGAAATGACTTCGATGTGCTGGTGCTGTTCAAGGTGTGAGGCCTGTAGCAATTGGGCATATAACAGGAAAGAATACAAGACAAACTGAAGATTTCTCTGAAAACAGCCACAAAACCCATTAAAAATTCTTTTGAGACACACAGACACGTAAAGCCAGCTAGCGTGGACAACACAGCGGTTCCTCTGCTTTGGGCATGCACATACACAGCCAAAGACGACAGGGTTTGTAAGCAGCAGACGAAAGCACGAGTAACCCTAAGCAGCCTATAAACCCTGGGCTGTACTATGTGAAATTAAAACAAAATACCTTAACACAAACCTCTTGACATGGGTACTCATTTTAGGCTCGGCACGGGCGCAGCCCGTGGGGTTGATGGCGAGAGGGAGTTCCATTAAGGGGTTTCGGCCGTAGCGGAAAGTGTAGTTCTCGCAGGCCTCAACCCCTGGCAGCTGCAAGAAAAACACAGAAAAAAGAAAAGAAATCCAAGTAACTATGTGCTGATGGTGTGCATTGAGGTGAACGGTTACTTTTCCACATGCCTTCCTGCTCCCCTTCTGGTGCATATCCCCCAGGTTGGGGTGGTCCACAGGAGCGGGGCTGGTGAAGACTCACCGATTCGGCGATCCTGGCCACTGCAGAGACTGTCAACCCAAAGAGGTCTTCACCCTTCAAATAGCCGGGAAACAGCTGGAGCATTTCAGATTCTTTTCTAACAGAAGCAACGGGCTCCAGGATTTTATCCCACACACCTACACAACCGTATGGGAGAGAGTTACAGTGATCAGAACCTGAGATCGCTTACTAACTTCAGCGCGGCCGACGGGAGGGTCACTGGAAGCAATGGTATCATATCTAAACACGGCCGCTTCTCACCAGCGGGAACCTACGGTGACATTCCTGCTATTTTAATACATGTTCAACTCTCAGTCTTGGGCCACCTCTGTGACCTTTTAACAAGTCAAGGTATTTACAGCTTATACAATTTCTTCAAAGGTGTCCTCAGTCTTCGTAGCACGGTATTACAACCAGGTCCTAGAAGCATTACATTAGAACGGCGCCTGCAGCATTCATTTGAAACGTTCATCGTACCACAGACAGCAAACCCGCGAAAGCCACGGTCTTAGCTCACAGAAATTACCTTTTGGTGTCGTGTCGGTAAGGACCAGATCTTCGTGGCCTTGCTCCACAACCTTGATGACAAATAAGGGGAGCCCGTCCTTCTCCTCAATCGAGCAGAGATAGCGACAGCGCCTGTTCGCGTACCTCATGCTCCAGTACAACCGGCTGGCCTCGTAGCCCACGGGGAAGAGCGCTTTGGAGGAGTGGAAGGCCTGCATCTGCTGCGGCAGCAGCTGACCCACGGCGTGGAAAATGAGGCTTCCCACGCGGAAAGTGTGGTCACGCTCCCCTCGCTGAACGATGCTCGCAATCTGCCGCACTTCATCTCGCTGAACATAGACCCTCCTGAAGACTGCAAAGTAACTAAGTTCTTGCTCGTGAGTTCCCTTTGGTTTGTGCATGGGGCAAAGCATGGTCTTGTCTTTAAAAAACATGCATTGTGCTTTAATGGCACAGGTAAAGTGATAAATATTGGTGCACCTTAACCTGTGACAACCGCTGGTGGCACCCATTTTGTGACAAAACATGCATTTCATTTGCAAGCCTCTTCGTAGCGCTAGCTCCACGTTTATTAAGGCACCAGCTTGTGTCTCGTAGACTTCTGTAGACCAAAGAGCACAGTTCAAATGGACCCAAAGGTCTAAATCCAGGTTAAGAAGCCTTGCTGGTCCATCGGTTAATCCATCACCTTCCTCGTGACAGAAGCAACATTTCCTGTAGTCTTTAGGCACAGGGTCTGGTTTAAGGGTTGTGCCCAGTTTTTTAAGAAATTCATCTATTTCCTCTTCACAAGGAGGTTTGAACGACCCTTTAGGAATCACAATCTGAATGCTCCACTTTTTCCATTTCATTCCTTTCCATTTCTTACTTGGAGGCCGACAGTCATCAAGACTACTGTGTATTGCTTTTAACCTCGGTTTTAGTTTCACCGTTACCTTAAGCTCATCCGGTTTTGCCTCTACCTTGGCTGCTTCGAAAGCAGGGGGGAACATGATGGGGGGTGACGATGGTGGAGAAGCTTTTTCCTGCAGCTGAGGCAGACAGTGGACATCCAAAGTGGAGATGTTGTTGCTGTACTGATGGAATGCTTTAGGCGGCCTCTCTTTCATCGGCGACTGTGGCAAAGACGGAACCGATTCCTGCTAAATCAATGGAAAACTCTTCAGAAAGAACTCCCAAACTGTTAACCAGGAAATGTACCTTGAAAACACTGCCAGGTATATGGGAGAGGCTACTCGGAATGCGGCAATGGAGGAGAATGGAAATCACCCTGAGCCGTGTTAGCACAGCTTGTGCCGGCATAAAGAGCACAAAAGTTCTCCCAGCCAACCTAGAACGTGGTGCCTTTAATACAGAAGAGAAGACACAAATAATCCTTTGTCTGGCTTTTGAATGAAAAATTACTCAATTGCCCTCGACTTGCTGACAGACAGATTTAGTTCTTGGGTATTTTTAGAAAGTTTTGTTACAACACAAACTAAATCTTAAAATACGGGTCATAGAATTAATTTAAAGACTAAGAATCTTGTTATTTGGTAGCAGGAGAAGATTTGGAGTTAATGCCACATATTTTTCCTGGAAAAAAAGAGGAGGAGGAAATTCCTGTAGGGCACAGATTTGTTAAAGAAAAAAAAAGAAATAGAAAAAAGAAAAAAGGTGCAAAACCATGAAGGAAGTTTAGATTACAAAGTGCTTAATGTGGTTTGCATGATTAACTTGGAAAGAGCAAATGAAAGGCTCCGGAGGCTGAATATGGCATTTAATTAACTTCATTATGGACATGCTGATGCGCTCGTGCAGGGATGGTCAGCAGCTACACACAGTTATCTGCTCCTCCAGGGTGGGGGGTTTTCATTTCTTCTGAATAACTAAGTAGGATGCACTTGAAGGAAGGCTGCAAACTCTGCAGGAAATACGGGACTCTGAGAAATCATGAATTAGCCAATGCTTGGAGCACGTGGCCTGTTCTGGCCACCGGTTTAGGGCAGGATAATTTAGTCCTGAATGAGGACTGTTCTACTTTTAATGACTGAATAGAGATAAATTTGAGTGATATTGCTTTGAATCTGAATGAACCCGGACACGGCAAGAAATAATGAGCCAAGTGGATGTGCCCAGTTTCTCTGAGGTGCCGTGTACCCCTCGCCGGGGCTGTAGGTAGAAAAATACAACGTACCACTTGGGACCACCTGAGAATAAACACTGGCCGCATTCCACTTTTGGTTGAACAAAACTCTTTAAATGCATTTCTCCAGTAATTAGAACTTCTTTTCCTCATCACTGTCATGTAACTTTACTACTGTTTTAGCAATTAATGCTGTACTAGGAACAGCGTTGCATTTTTCCAGTTACACTCAACAAATAAAAGTCTTCTTGTAAACTTGCTGTTCAGTTATTTGCAGGTTTAGTGGTTTTTTTGTTTGGTTGGGTTTTTTGTTTGTTTGGTTGTTTTTTTACTGTATAAGCCAAATCAAAATGCAGAATATAGCCCTTAAAGAGCTATCTGTGGTTCTGTACAACGCCCCCAGAAGTCAGATGACTGCATTTTGAGACTGCATCTTCAAAGCCTGTGAGGACAGCGAAAGGTGGCAACTGTTCTGCCGAGCATCTGTCAGACAGGAAGTTCTGCAAATAGGAATCTGACTTCACACTGCTGGATCAGAATCTCAACATCTGAATATAGAGCAATTAGTTTATAAAGCTCTAAAGTGAAGTGCAAACTTCCCCCTCGCCCCCTTTTCTGTTCTTCAAAAGCTAGCTGCAGTAACTGCTGCTCACTAGGGTCTACTGACATTTGATACTTACTTTGTTCTCTGAGTTTTTTGCTTGAACAGCCGCTGAATAAAGAACAAAGCAGTTGTTGCTACAGAACACAATGTCCTTCATTTTGTCAGAGCCTTCCTGGGAATCCTGGGAATCAAACATGGAAGATGATCAGAAGTGCACTTTAATACCACTCTTCATGTAGTAACTGTAATGAAACAAGTCTTCCAATCTAGCTAAAACCT
This sequence comes from Chloroceryle inda, assembly GCA_027560095.1. Lineage (NCBI taxonomy): Eukaryota > Metazoa > Chordata > Aves > Coraciiformes > Cerylidae > Chloroceryle > Chloroceryle inda. The sequence continues at coordinate 11,533 of JANHFY010022066.1, read as the reverse complement.
CTTTATTTGTAGACCATTGGTGAACTAATGAGCAATGCTGCCATATAAATACTTGATTATTTGCCACCTAACGTTACCACCACCTACAACCTTGTTCTTCAGCATTTCTGGCCTTTAACAGAAGTTCAATAATCAAAATAAAGCCTTCCATACCATGCACCCATCTGCTCCATAGGAGCACTTGCAAAGTAAAATCCATTTCCTTTTATCTTTAGATGGCAAAAGAATGTCTCACTTCAGTCTAATCAAAGACAGCTCGCACTGTTTTATCTACTGATCCATCTGCAAAACATTACTGAGAATCCAGTGCTTTTCTGACCACACGAACCCATGACTTTTGTATACAGAGACTATGTCTGACCTTTATATGTGTGACCTTTGTTACATGATTATCTCGATCTCACTGAAAGAGCAATGACACTTCTTGAATGAATGACAGCTCCCAGTGTAAATGCAAGAGACTGAAATCTGATTCCTGCTCAAGAAGAGTATGAGTGTTCTTGCTCCTCCTGTACCTCCTGACACAGCAACACGGTGCTGCCTTACAAATAAACCCTTCTGAATTACGGTCCCTGAAGTGGTCAGGGAAGGAATTCAGTAGCAGAATTTAGGAAGCTGTCATATATGGGACCTACTGCTGAAATTCACTGTGTAGAAGTAACAACTTTGACATTTCTTCTTTGTACTACAGTGTGCTTGAACATCCTATCCTGAGTTAGGACACACAGAGAAGGGAGACTGCAAAGAAGCCTGGAAGTGGTATCAGTTGGTGTGACAAGCAGCAGCCTGTGTTGCCCTTGTCCCCTCATTCACCGTTACGTGCAAGAAGCTGCACTGCCACCGCAGTACCTGTTTAAGGAAAGGCAGGTCTTTGAAGGACTTCCGCACACCACTGCCAAGAACCACAACTTTGCAATGAGAGCACCATCGAGGTCTCAATGCGGAGCCTTCTGCAATATTCTGACTGTGATCCTTATAGCCAGCTATACCTAGAAAATAGAGAAGTCTGTTAGAAGCATCCTCCTGGATGGGGCATGGAAGGCAAGATTTAAAGTGTGTGCTGACAGGGAAATTGTTTAAACCAGGCCAAAACCAACCAGGCAAAAATACACTATGTATAAGAAATGAACAGCTACGCCAGCACAGGAATTGAATGCATGCTTAAACAATGATGTCCAGTTTCCCAGCACAGGAACAATCTTTCTGCATCGCAGAACGGTGGGGGTTGGAGGGGACCACTGGAGATATCTCGTCCAAACCCCTGCCAAAGCAGGTTCACCCAGAGCAGGTGCCCAGGATCACACCCAGGCAGATTTTAAATGTCTCCAGAGGAGACTCCACAACATCTCTGGGCAGCCTGTTCCAGGGCCCAGTCACCCTGAAAGCAAAGAATTTTTTCCTTGTACTCAGATGGAACCTCCCATGTTCCTGTTGCCCTTTGTTCTCTCACTGGGCACCACTGAAAAGAGTCCGGCCCCCTCCTCTTGGCACCCACTTTTTAGATATTGATAAGCAGTGATAAGGTCCCCTCTCAGCCTTCTCTTCTCCAGGCTAAACAGCCCCAGAACGACGGACTTAAAACCAGACCGGACAAAAGCAAAAGTAATAACGCTGAGAACTACTGGAAGAAATATCTCACTGGCAGTGACAGATGAAACAAAATGGAAATCTGAGATGAGTCAGAGCTCTTAAGTTATGGTTAACATCAGGAGCAGGCCCACATGTACCAATCACGTAAGAAGAGAAAAGTATTATTTAGAACAAGAATAAATTATTTCATTCTAGAGCATGAATTTATGAGGCTGAAATGCATTAACTTAACTCACTTAAAATTGTGGCACTGAAAACTGAAGAGAATTAATGCTCACTCACCGTTGCCGTTGGCAGGGAACGGCACATTGGGTTGCTTCAGTCCATAAGACCCTACTATCCTGGCAGGTCCCATGGATCCCGCCTGAGGACCCTGAAGTAGCAAGTGATGCCTGTACTCCATAGGTGGGTTCACTCGGTGGCTGTTGGCGGTCGCCATGGAGGATGGGATGTCTGGAGCGTTACTAACCTCGTAACTGTTGGGAATTCTGACGTGAAGCAGGTTGGAGAATGCTGCTACAACGCTACTGATATTCTAAAAACAATAATAAAAACATCTCTTGGTTAAGACAGCAGTAACAGCAGTTATTAGCAGCTGGCAACAGCTGCTTTACTGTACTATGCTAGAACTCCTTCAGAGGCACTAGATGTAAAACACATTAACTGCTGCTGTACTTGCTATATGTAATATAAGCTTATTTCTTTTACCTCAGCAGCTGTGGGATGTAAAGTAATTGCTACAGATATAAGGCCAGATTTAGGACCATTTTGGGATGGTCCAAGCTGAGAGGCAAAGAATCCAGAACCAGGTAATGCTCCTGAACCGGGTTCTGATTTTATATAATTCCTTTTGGCTTCTGAACCTGAAAATGAAATGAAATACACCGGGTTAATCCTACACACGTGTGGAAGCACAAATCAAAGAGATGTAACTCTTCATTCTGCTGCACTCTTACCTTTTCCAGTACTGCTAGGTAGGATGGGAATGATAGGAGATGGTACAGGTTCTGGGTTCTCCTCCTTTACAACTGACAAGTCTGGATACCTACTGATTTCCATTCCCACCACGCTTTCAGGAGACGAAGAAGGAACAAAGCTGTCAGGAGTGTCCCTGTCCTCACAGTGATCTTGAACCCTGGAACAAAACCCCAGAAAGCTGTTTTGGAAATGGGTCTAAAAACCTTTGGTAAGCCAAAGTTATAAATCATGACAAGGAGCTACAAAGAACTTGCTTCTGGCTACCACTCAGGGATCACAGTTACATGGTAGGCCATTGCTTCTGGCTATCTCATGCTCCACTGCACACGGTGGTCTCTTGGGAAAGATAAAATCAGCAGCACTAACAAAGCCCAGGCTCCATCACAGAACCATCTGCTCCCCGTGGCTCCAGCTACCTCTGTAAAAACCTGTTATTTAATATTTAAACTTCCTGGTTTAAGTGTCATCATTGGTCCACCCCCCTTGCCTGTGTACATTTAAGTCAGTGTCTCAAAGCCACCCAACTCTTAAGTTAGTTAAGTGAAAGGGAGACAACAAAGGAAGATCTCTGCAGGGAGACTCACGTTCTAACGAGCATTTCTCACATGGCAACAGCAACTGAGTAGAGCTGGGGAGTTTTGGGGCTGACTCATGCCCAGTACTGCCGTGGTACAGCAGTCAGGTACTGTCACAGTGCGACAGTATCACACTGCTCCAGGAAACATACCAGTTTGTATAGTTTTCTTCCACTTTTTAGAGAGCAAGGTAATGAATTCTTAACAATTTAACAGACCCTAGAGTCTAGCAATAGCAGAAGTCACCTACTTCACTGTGCTGCTCTCCACATGCAGAATGCTAAGAGTTAACCAAGACAAATTATCCCATTACATTCTCTGCACTGTGTGGCTGTGTGCAATGGAGTTCATTTCTTCACACCTTCAGTCTCATCTCCTACTAAAAGATCAAAGAATCCACTCCAAATATGGTTTTGAAAATGTCAAGGAAACTTACCTTAACTCCTCCTGATTGTTGTGAGGTGGTGTTGGAAGTGAAGCAGGAACATCCACAGTTTTAGGGCCCTGAGCCATCGCTCTTGCTAATAAATCATCCTGTGGTCTGAAAGGCAACTGGAACTGCTTTGGTCCCAGAGCTTTGGTAACTGGAAAGAGAAACGTACAGCACAGTGAGGCATCAGCACAGCTCTGCCACTGGTATACACTCTGTGTATTGGGGTGTTGGTGGCTCCTTGATACCACCAAGGCATGAGAGCAGAGGGTAACACAACTCTTTTCCATTTACACTTCCAAAACCTCTGACTGTTCACAATTAATCTCCATATTACAAAAACACACAAAGTTTGAGCAAAAAGGGCTCAAAAGACTTTTGAGTGTACCTTCTGCCAGCAGGAGAGGACTTTGGCTTTACTTAAAAAAAAAAATCAGCTAAACCCACCACCTTTGTAACAAGAAAGGAAGAGGGGTGGGGAGACAGGATTTAAATCTCTGAATAGTCCTTATGGAGATGTAGCATAACATTTTATTTAATAGACCAGATTATTCTAATTGACCAGATGATGAACGTCAGAGAACACACACAGAGCACACACAAAACCTGCTGAGGATACATGTCAGGTAGAATGTTTTGGAGCTCACTCAACTAACTGCTTAGTCATTTGTACTGGACTGGAAAAAAATACTTTAACGTTTTAGTTTTCATTTCTTAAGAGTGCTTCCAGCACTCAACACGTTCTCGAAAGGGAGTAAGGAAAAGGCTGTCATTTGATGTTACAGTGGTGTAAAATAAAGCTGGGTAATAATAATTACAACCTGAAAGAGTCTAGGCATACTGGGTTTATAAAAGGAGACTACAGCAACTGGAGAACATCCCAGTGACCTATTCTGTAATTTGCTACAAACTTGACCCATTTATTACAGAAACAATACGTATTAACTCTTACCATCATGACCTCCTAACATACCAGCCTTGCCAGCAAGTTCCTCAGTGGTTGCAAAGCCATTTACCAACTTCTGGCATGCCACGGGAGGTGGTGTGGGAGGAAGGGAGGCTGGGGGTGTCGGAGGATTGCTCAGATTGTTCTGCTGCATGAGATTAAATAACCATAGATCAGCCAGGGTGACAACTTGCCTTGCTCTAGTACTAGATAACGTAACCCGCTCCCATCTCGTTACACCCAGACGTAGTGCTGATAAGTGGCGAGAGTTCATTCTCAGGTGCATGACCAAACATATAGAAGTACCTACTTCAAAAGACATGCTGTTCTGCTTCTCTTACATCAGTGATATTACCAGAGAACTAGTCTACAGGAGGAGTATGCATTACTGAAAGAAGACAGCTGAATTGTTTACAGAAGAGCAGAAAGAACATTTTTAGGAATGATCTTGGAGGCCCAACAAGTTCCTACAGTTTAAGCAAAGGTCTGAATTTAAGACAGAGAGAGCTATTCCCCAGCGACCCTCCATCACCATTAAACCTGATTTTCACTAAGAGGGAAGCTACCTCACACTTAGCACAGGATGAGCTTTTACCAAAGCAGTTACCATGGAGAAGCAAATACTCTGCAAGTTCACACTCCAGGCTACTGCTCGCTAGCTTGCTTAACTGCCCATAATTTAAATGAAAATTAAATGAGAACTTCAGTTCTGTTCATGTTGCAGTCATGCCTATGAAGCTAATACTTATTACTCACTTTTGACCACAGCAACTCTTTCTGCTAGGTCACATTCTCAGCTTACATGCTGTATAAGGCTGGAGTAAACACCAGTGTTTTTAATAAGTCACCAAAGTTTTTATCGCAGGGTAGTCAAGCAGCAAATTTGATTCTGTCTATTTGCTATCTTGCTGCTTTCCCAGTATAGCCACTCTGATCTTAGAGACTGAGATTTAAATTCTGTGGGTTATTAGCTCGTCAACAAACAGTCTGTTTTGTTCAGAGTTCTCAGGTTCTTAGTTAGGGCTTAGTGGACAAATGAGGAAAGTCTATTTCCCATTTAATTCACATTAAGAAATGCTTTAATGCTTTCAATGACTTTGCAAAGTACTGAAAATTCAGCCTTTTCTGCTCCATAAAACCGTAATTACAATTTCCACTATTTAGCATCCAATAGTAAAGGGAATACTCGTCGTGTTTAATTAGTTTACCACACAGTTTCCAGAACCAATCTCCACTTTCAGAGAGTAAAACAACAGTGACCGTTTCCTCCCTGCACTGTCTGTCCAGTCCAGCAACAGGAAAGAGTTTTCTTCTGGTTGCACAGAAGGCAGGAACTCTGACCAGCTACTATTACTCATGTCATGAACTTCATTTCCCACAGAGAGCACACGGTGGAAATCCAGATTAAAGCGGTACCTTGTAAATGAGCTGGGAATAGTAATCTGAAGCCCCATCAAGTGTAGCACTACCAAAACTTCCTACAAGCCGATTTCCACCATTTAGCTGGCCACTGCCATAGGGAAGAAAGTGTGCAAAGCTCACTCCAATTATTGGTTCCATCAAAGGCAGAAGAGAAAGCTGCTGTATTAAAAGAAAGAAAAAGGTACAAATTAATTTGACTGTAATATTGCAGAATTGCAACCCTCCAAACATCAGTAGAATGGTTTCCAATTAAAAAAATAAAATCAGAATTTACCCCTTATCAGAAAGCTGTGTTGAACACAGGCCTGTTTGTTAAGGGAAGTGGTTCCCTGTCCACAGGAGCTGCAGCTCAGCCACCAAGGCTGCCAGAAACTCCGCGGCTTTGAGGCTCCCAGATGCCTGCCACGTCAGTAGATCTTCCAAATTGAAATGAACCCAAAGCACTAAATTTCCTAGTTTTATGGGAGTTTTCATTTTCTCCACCCCGTACTCAAAATTCAACTTATGATGGAAATGAGGTGGATCACTGACAAGTCCACTCTTTCAAGTGTCCTCTCGATGCCTTAGTCAGCACCTGTACACCTACCTGTTTTAACTGGATGAACGTATCAGTGTTGGGGTAAATAGCTTGCTTTTCTTCTTCCTCTTTTTTTCTTTTCTTGGACCGAGGAGCTGCCTTCTCTCCTGTCCTCTGAGTTCGCTTATTTCTCTGTTTCTTGGTTTCAGGTCCTACATCTGTTCTCTGAAGCTGGCTGTTACTACACCCAAATGCACTTTGCATCTGGTTTCCTGCAGTTTGCTGGTATAAAAAAGGAAGCGAAGCAGAATTTTTGACATTTTAATATACAGTTCAATCAAATTTACTGCACGACAGTTTAAAAGAACACACATGTATAATAGATCTCATTCATAACAAACTATTTTACAGTTTGTTTACTTGCTGTCTTGCTGGCAACTGTATCTGCTCTACAGTCCCTACACACAAAATTATGTCTTATTAACACCACTGACACCTGAAAACATCATTAAAACCTCACAGACCAGAAACATTTTCTTTTGAACACCCAGTAAAATAAAGTTACATGTGCATGTAAGCTCAGAGATTTTCACAAGGGCATAATGAAAGACAGACTTGGTCTCAGAAAAAGGTGTGAAAATTAATATAATACAAAAGTACTTTGAGATTAGAGTGCTTTGAAACAAAACCAGTATTGTGAAACACTGCTGGATTGTACCATCTGCTCTACTTCCAGTACAAATCTTCCAAGCCATCTTTCACAGGAAAGGATAGTTGTGAAAAAGCAATCAGAAGGGGACTTGGTAACACAACACACAGTGGCAAACCAGAATAAAGTAAAACTCTATAAAACACTATAAATTATTAAATCATATAATGCCATTAAAAAAAGAATAAAATGTTCTCTTCCATTAAAGTCAAATTAAAGATGAGAAATATTCTGTAATACAGAAATCCAGCCATTTTAGGAGATGTAACAACTTTACACTTTTGGTGAAAATCCTAGAGCATAGTCTCTGCTAAAATTAGAGACAATATATGATTGTCACAGACAGAAAACAAGCATGGACTTGGTTCACTCCCAGAACACTCCACACGGTGCAGGAGTGTGAAGCCCAGCCCCATGCCCCTGCAGAGGCACACAGGTCACCCCACACATGAGTTAGGGTGAGTCACAGCAGACAGCAGCATATGGACATACCCTATGCAGTACAGAAACATGCTAGTAGGTAATGAAGAGTCGTACTGTAAAATCTTGGGAAATATTAGGAAGTGAAATTTTTTAACATGATTATCCATGGAAATACTAATTTTTGTTTCATTTTAATAATTTCTGAATACACTGGCATATCAAATCTTATTAAAATGTGTTCTTTTTGTAATGCAGATAATTTACTCATGGAGAGAAGGCAGGGAAAAAATCCTGAAAGCTGTTTATTCTACCCCTGTGCAGGTTGGGTACTTCCCCACCTTTTCACAAATGCCCACAGTAAAGGCACAAACTCGCCTTTGATAGTTCACCCCTGTACAACAAAACCAGTAACAGGCTCACCATTCCTTCAGCTGGATTCTGCTTCTCTGTTAACTTCTTATCCCCAGAAGCCTCCTCTTCTGTTCGGCCGCTGTTCTCTGATTTCTGATTTAGAAGAGATGAGGACTTCTTGTTTTTAAGCAGGTGTTTCAGCAGTTCATTCCCTGACTCCCCTTTTGCTGCTGGAACGCCAGCAGGTTGTGCTGAACTCTGAGCTGAAGAGGCAGGTTGTGATGTGACCTTATCTTCTTCCACCTTAATACTGCTTGGATTTTCTGGTTTAGGCTCAGCTTGACCTGAGCATTGATCAGTCTCTGCCTTTTCTAGTTTAACTTCTTGAATGCTGGTAGGTGGATCTATTTTAGCCTTTTCAGTCTCTGTATTTACACTCGGCTGTTTCTGGGGCAGACTGCTGGTGGGGAGCTTACATTCCAGCTCTGGAGAGGTCTGGCTCTCTCCTGTGTTTGATGTTGATGGGCCCGTTAACTCCACTGACTCTTGTTCATCTTGATGACGTGAAGGGGTGTTAACTGTGGGGGTAGAGGTAGAATCAGAAATGGTTGGAGTTGATGGTGCAGTTATATCTGAATGTGGAGTCGATGGGGCTTTTATTGACTCGGTATCATCGTCCTTCTTCTTTTTTCGTGTCCTTTTCTTTTTCCCTTTCTCTTCTGGGATTATGTCCGAATACAGCTGTATGAGAGACTGGCTTGATCCAGGGAAGTTTGTCCCTTGGGGCACGCTAGTGTCCGAACCACACGGGGCACCACTACTGAGTACTGCGGATGGAGGTACAGCGGAAGGAAATGGAGGCCTGACTTGGTTCTGCGTAAAGGCAGCCCCAGGGAGATTCCCATGAGTTTGTTTGACGTTATGGAAATTAGGGGCTCCACCTGGAACAGCAGATGCATCAGGCCCAAAAGTTGTAGGTCCCACCGGCCTTCGGTCGGTGCTTTGCATAAAATTTGTGGCAGGAGGTGAGGTCACAGAACCTTGCTGCAGAATTTGCCCCATTTGTTGCTGTTGGTGCTGCGGAGACTGCTGAAGAGGCCGTGGAGTTTGTATGAAATCACAAGGTAGATCAGAATTAAAGAAAGGTATCTGAGATAAGGATGTTTTGTTATTTAATTCAGACCCTATCATACCGTGCTGTTCTAGTTCCATTCTCTGCTGTAAAGCTCTCTGTCGATCGACCTCCTGCATCAGCTGAATGCGCTGCCGCTCCTGTTGCTCTCGTAAACGCTCCTTCCTCTCCCGCTCTTGAAAACTCTCACTAAAAGGGTTATTGTCCTCAAACTCCACCCTCGGTGGTGGCCCTGACTGTGCAGTTGCATTTGGACCAGGCACGGGAGCCGGTGTAGCAGGAGTGATTGGCATCGGCGTCATTGGAGGCTGCATCCTCGCTGGATTCATGGCAATGTGACTCGCAGGGGCATTTGCAGATTGCCATCCAGATAAACCTGGCATTCTGGTCGGGTTGGCTTGCCCAGGGATTACCACTGTATGTTGCTGATGCTGGAGCTGTGGTGCAACCATGGGGAAGTTTTGCTGAGTCATGGCTGGTGATGTTCCTCCTGGAACCATTGGTGGTTGAGCCTGGACACCTGGCATTATAGCATGGGGTGCCATTGCACACTGCTGCTGCTGCTGCTGCTGCTGCT
>JANHFY010022064.1:0-13369 GCA_027560095.1 Chloroceryle inda | reverse complement strand
GTTGCTTTTTTTTTCCCTTCCCTTTTTCTCTTCTCTTTTTTTCTTTTTTTTTTTTTCCAGTGGTCAAGTTGCAGTGCCAAGGTGATGAAGATTCCCTGTGCCTGCCCACCTTTGACAGACACACAGTCCCAGGTTTTATTCCAGGCTACAATCCCGGAAGTTCTGTGCATGAAATACAAGGAGGTGTGATTTACTTGCCAAGAGACTTTCTCCTTCTTCTCAGGTTATCCATAGTTTCCAAGTACTCATGAAGTCTTATTATTGGGCTCACATAATGCACCAAATCTGCTTGACCATGGCAGCATTAAATCAGGAGACAAATTTCACAATCTTGAGATAGATGTTTGAGGAGCATATCGCCTCTGGAATTATCCCATGTGTTTTATACTGTGGCAAAAGGCGGATCGAGATCCCATCACAGCAAGTACTTGAAGCACAAAACCAGATGGGAAAACTGAGATTTTCACAACACCTGAGCAGTTCACAGGGGCAGTTCGTGTTGGGATTAGTACATCTCCTGCAGGATCTCCAGATCAAGGCTTTCTGTGGGTCAAGAATTCTCTTGAGTGATGCCCCAAACAGGACTGGCTGAAAAAATCACCTTGGTGCTTTTTCAATTGACAGCCAGCCCAGGGTTGTTCAAGTGTGAAAATGTCCTGGTGGTCTCTGCAGCCTATGGAGTGATCTGAGGCCAGACACATTCACCCAAGCTGGTGGTGTCTCGAGAGGTCACAGACTCCGTGGCCAGGGACTGACCCATCCTAAGCAGTATTTCTAGTTAGTCTGAACTGAGCTGTGACAAGGTAATAGCCTAAAATCCTTTTTTGTTTTTTTTTCCCTGGCCAATGTGTAGACATGACACAGCCCCTTGAGGTTCCAAGTCTGTCAATCTGTTATCTCCTGGGAACGCTAAATTTCCTGTAATACCTTGCAAATGGCTTTCATTTTAATGCACAGCTTGATCTATAATTAGTTAACAAGCATCTCTTAAGCCAGCTATGTCAATGATTACTAATTTTTAGTAGAGTATTTATAGAACTGGTCACTAAGATTTATGTAGTTCCTCCTCTTTTCACTCCTGTCCTGGAGCATGTAATTATTTTACTGGATCTAGGGACAGAATTCTCTAAATATATTATTAATAACACTGATATAAATGCTAAAAATAACTCATTTACCTTTTTCCAATTGGAACTTTTATTCACTATGTACCTTAAGCAAGGTCTGGACAGTGGGGTATGATACTCAGAGCTTTCTTTATATTTATTTTCATATTCTTCTTCTCTAGGACTATTAAAATCAGACTGAAAATGTACCTTTTAGAGGCAAACAAATGATTGTTTTCACCGTGCTTTTGACTTCCCCCTGAATCACGGATTGCTAATGATTTTTCCATAGGCTTGACTTTGATCTTTGATGCCAAACATGACCTGATAAAAAGAGTGATTTGATGGCTTTTAGAGACATTTGTTTTGACATGTCTTTGGAACCCTGGAAGAGAGAGGCTGCCTCTGGAAGCAGCTGCAGGGGATGGAGGGAAGTGTGGTTTTGTCCTGGGGCTGGAAGCATCTTGGTGTGGGGCAGTTTATGAAACATCACCCCCTGCAGGGTCAGCTCCTTGCCCTCTGGAAGAAGCTTTAGAGAGACAGAATCATAGAATCATTAAGATTGGAAACAACCTTCCAGATCAAGTTCAACCATCTACTAAACGTTCTCAGGACCACTCAACCATGTCCTGAAGTGCCACATCAGTGCCCTCTGAACTCGCTCCAGCACCTCAGTGGCTTTTTTATCCTGCAGTGCCCAAAACTGAACCCAGTGCTCAAGCTGTATCTCACCAGTGCCCAGCACAGGGTCACCATCATTGCCCTGCTCCTGCTGGACACACCATTTCTGATCCAGGCCAGGATGCCCTTTGCCTTCTTGCCCTCCTGGGCACTCTCTGACTCATCTCCAGCCTCCTGGTGACCAACCCCCCCCAGTGCCTTTCCCACCGGGCACTTTCCAGCTGCTCTGCCCCAGCCTGGAGCAGGGCCGGGGGTTGTGGTGACCTGAGGGCAGGACCCAGCCCTGGGCCTGGTTGAACCTCATCCCACTGACCTCAGCCCATTGCTCCAGCCTGTCCAGATCCCCCTGCAGAGCCTCCTACCCTCGAGCAGATCAACACTTCGCTCAAGGACGCTTTAGCATCCTCCGTACACAGACATTCACTTTCACACTCTAACGAGATTTCTGGGGGTCGGCTGCACTCGCCCGGAGCATCGTCCTGAGGGACACAGCTCTTGGAAGTGCATCGCCCTGAGCTGCCAACAGGAAAGCAGCTTGTTATCAACCTGCCTCTCTCTCCTGGAAAAGTAAAGAGCCGGATGTTTTGCTTTTAATCCTTTTTCACCCTTTCCTGCAAATAAATTAGATATTTCAGTGCCACAGAGTCTGGCAGCAAGGACTGATCCTGCCACCCAAAAGGACTCTGGCTACTTCTAGTCCTTGGCTTGCCTTTTTGCCACAGCTTCCCTTCCCCTCTGTACCAGGGGCACTGTGGGCACGCTGCTGTCACATACCCAGAGGTGGTCTTGCCCCTCAGAAGGCATCAATTCCCTTTATGGCCCCACTTGGTAACATCCCAAACATCTCAGCCAGTTAACAGATTCCAGCTGATAGTGTGATTTTGCTGGGGATAAATACCCTACCTGTTCAGCGGTGTAGCAGAAGTTGGTGAAATAAACTTCTCTCATGTGCTGGTTTCATGGATGCCTGTGAAGCTATTGCAGTGTGGGGGCAAGAAAAGGGCTTCCAGGCACTTTGATGCAGCACAGCCATGTGTGTGCTGCTTGGCTTGCATCTTTTATTCCCAGTGAGAGCTTTTCAGTATCCTCACCCAACAAGTGCAGACTTCTCCTCCCTTAACACAGCCACCTCCTCATAAATCCCCAATTCCAGCTTGGAAACAAACTTGAGTAACTCTCATCAACAGAGCCTGTGTTGCTGCGTCTCGTGAAGAATACACAAATGAGTCAGGCAGGGCTGGGAAAACAGAGGCTTTGCAGGAGGACCAAGTACGGGCATAGATGTTGGATGCTTAAAAGAGGACGTCACTGCCAGAGATTCTCCACTTTAAAGTGCAGTTATCATCTGGAAAATGTAGAAGTGACACCCCTGTATGCCACATTTATTCCTCCTCCGCAATTTCTATTCCAAATTCACTCAGTACTCAAGTCAATACCGTGTTTTTTTCCCCGACTGCCGGCAAAGCCCGCTCAGCCTGTTACCTGAGAATCAAGCTGTGTTCTTTCTGCTTATTAAAACATTGCCAACTGCAAAGCTTCTGGAATCAGACATTAACTGGCAATGCTGTGGGAGAGGCAGGAGAGCTGAGCATAGCACAGCCAGCACATCTCTAGCTGCAGGAAAGAGAGAGAGGGGAAAAAAAAACCCAAACGGTGTTTAACCTCAGTACCTACGGCTTGGGAGATCCACGGAGAGCACATATTTACAGCACCTAGGTGCTGTTTCTCTGCAGTTACTTTCCTGAACACCACTACTTTTCATGATGGAGCAGCTAAATCGGGAGGCAAAGAACCCCTTACTCAAATCCCAGCTCTGCCAAGTTTTCAGAGGTTTCATTATAGAGGAAATAAGTGAAAAAAAAATAATAATCATGCAGCCAGAATTTATATACTATTGACTTGCTCTGTCATCTCTCATTGGCAGCACCTCCTGCAGCACATACACCTGGCCAAAGTGCCCTTCCTTACTCCTTATGTCGTGTATGCTTAGTTGCTAAGAGAGTTTGAACAGTGTCTTCACAAAGGGATTAAGATTCTTGGTCGGAAGGAGGAAATGAGAAATGACAAGTGAACAAAAGCTTTACATGGTTCAGAACTTGAGCTGGATTTGGAAGAACGTCGCAAAGTCCACATCCTGATCTGGAGCTCAGCTGAAGTGTGTGAACTCCCAACGCCTGCAAATGCAGCCAGGAGCTCTCACCAAGTCGTTTGTCCCATCTGGAAACATGGCAGGTTTGAGTTGTGACTGCTTTGCACCCCACGGAACCACGCATCTCTGCAGACAGTGAAAGCAAAGAAGGTGCAAAATGCTGGAGGGTTACAGTGTCTCAGCACCTTCTTTCACACAGGGGCATAAAAAATGGATAATGTACTGTTCATAGAATCATCATAGAAACATAAAGGTTGGAAATGACCTTCCAGATCATCAAGTCCACCCATCTACTAAACATTATCAGGATGACTAAACCCTGTCCTGAAGTGCCACATCTGGATGTCTTTTGTACCCCTGCAGGGATGGTGATTCCACCCCCTCCCTGGGCAGCCTGTTCCAAGGCCTCACTTCTCAGGAAATAAATTTTTCCTCACATCCAACCTAAACCTCCACTGGTGCAACTCAAGCCCATTGCCTCTTGTCCTATCACCAGTTACCTGGGAGAAGAGACCAGCACCCACCTCACTCCAACCTCCCTTCAGGGAGCTGTAGAGAGCAGCAAGGTCTCCTCTCAGCCTCCTCTTCTCCAGAATAAACAGCCCCAGGTCCCTCAACTGCTTCTCATAAGACTTTTTCTCCAGACCCTTCCAGAGGGATGGTCTGGAATCTTCTCTGGATAATCTGACCCCAGGTTTTATGATGGCACCTGCTGAAATCAATGGGTAATGAGCCATCATTTGACAGGGTTGTTACCCATCAGTGATCTTAATTCCAGGTGTGTGACAGGGAGGACAGGCAATGACTCATCTATAGCCAGATATCCTCTGTGTCGTTTGCAGTTACAGCTTTGTCCAGAGGAACCTCAGCCACTTGCCCATAATAAATGATCTTCAGGTGACTTCCTTTCCCTTCTCTGGGAGTCATGAGCATTTGACTTAACAAATTAATCTTTTCCCTCCATCCACAGGAAGACAGACACCTTTATAATACAGAGAGCTTGAGACAGAAAGTAGGGAAAAAAAAATAGACCACAAAAGAAAGCATCTGGTTTCCAACTGCTCATCAGGGGGGTTAGGCCAGACCCTCAACTGCAGCAAAGCCATACCATTTAAGTCAACAATTGTCCCACTTCATCTGTTTCTCTCTCACTGGTCCTATTTTGCAGGCAACAACATTCAGAGCCTAGAGCTGGGTCTGAACACAGCACTGACCCAAGCAGTTTCAGTATGGTTTCCTGACCCAGTTGGTGGCTTTCTGCAATGGAGTGACTACATCAGTGGGCAAGGGAAGAGCTACACATGTCATCTAGCTGGACGTCTGCAAGCCCTTTGACATGGTTCCCCACAACATCCTCCTCATCAAGCTGGAGAGCTATGGATTTGATGGGTGGACCGTTCAGTGGATAAGGAATTGGCCGGATGGCCACATCCAGAGGGTAGTAGTCAATGGCTCAAAGTCCAGATGGAGAGCAGTGACAAGTGGTGTCCCTCAGGGGTCCATACTGGGACCAGTGCTGTTTAATATGTTCATCAATGACATAGTGGGATTGAGGGCACCATCATCAGCTTTGCGGATGACACCAAGCTGAGTGGTGCTGTCGATACACGGGAGGGATGGGATGGCACCCAGAGGAACCCAGACAAGTTGGAGAGGTGAGCCCAGGAGAAACTCATGAGTTTTTATTTTTCATTGTTGTTGTTGTTGACAATTGGACATGGTGATCTTAGAGGTCTTTTCCAACTGTGAGAATTCTGTGATTCTCAAGTAAAATTTTCTTATTCTTTCACATCTTCAGGCAGCTCTGTCCTTCCCCCTCCACAGGCATGGCCCAAGCCCTGTTCTTTTTCTGATGGCTGACATCATTACTGTAATTCCCAACGCTTGTTGGTGACAATGACAGTAATGTCCTGGAAGTGCTAGTGTAATATTCGAGTTTTTATCAAAGTTACTCTTAGGTGTTTCTATTTAAGTGGTTGTCACTTTTTCTTCATTGTATCTATACAGGGCAAGCAAGAAAGTTGATTTAAATTAACTAAAGACAGGAGTTTAAAGTGAATTAGCTAAACTGCATTAAACCTCCTGCTTCACAATTAAAGTGGCCTCAATATGACTTAGCCTTGGAAGAGGAGTAAACCAAATCAAATCAAAGCCACTTTAATTATGACAGTTCCCACTGAGGGCTTTAATTATTGCAGTTTACTAATCCACTTGAAAATTCAGATCAACTTTTTCAGAAAAGCTTCATGTAAATGAGCTCTTACAATTGCTCTGCCCTGAAATCATAGAATCATAGAATCCCAAGTTGGAAGGGAGCACAAGGATCACCTAGTCCAACCTTTTAGGGTAAGCTACATATGGTTTAGTTCGGTTGGACAGAATTCCCTCATGAGGTCAACCTGTGTGAGGACAGTGGTGCAAGTCCCACTGCAGAGCCTTGCACCAACTGGAGAAGTTGCATGAATATGAGTGCAGGGTAGTTGAGCTCTTTGTAACTCTTACTGACACCAAGCCCCTGTGCTTTCCTACAATTTTACACACACCCCCAAAAAAGAACCACAGTCTACATTAACAGTTTAGGAAAGTGGAAAAGATGCTCTGCAGCTGGCTCTGAGGATGGGTGGTCTTTACAACACGCTGTCTGCAGTACCAACCCATGACTATCTTTACCTGTTATACCTGAGTCCCTCTGAGAATTTCTTTGTAAACTGGGGGATTTGCCATCATTTTGTGATAGTTCTTCTTTAAAAATGAAGCTGATCCATAGTCACAGTGTTAAGTTGGGCAAATCTCCTATAGAGGAATGTGGATTTTTACACACGTGAATAATCTTGATGATTATATAACCTGCTAATCTTGCTGCTGATCTCCTACCTCCTGTACGGCACTGCGAGTCAGCAGGAGAAGCCAAACTGCTGAGGAGAGAATTGCACTATTGCAAACCCTAATTTTGAATTTCAAACTCTGAGGCTCTGAGGTCTAAATTCTTTTTTTTTTTTTTGTAGGGTTTTATTATGAGGCTTACAAACATGCAAACTATTGCCAGTTATTCATGGAAACCAGCCCTCCACTGAATCCATACGAACAGCTGGTTGAATCAGTGACACCTGCATTTTGAGATGTTTAATATTTGTTATTTCTGCGTATGAAAAAAGATGTTCCAGCAGTCCAATCACAGACTGAGAACAGTGTCAAATAGCTCTGTCATGGATAAACCAAATGTGAGCAGTTCCAAAACAGCCTTACATTTGGGGATTTTGTCCAGAACCTTTTAAGAAGTTCTTTTAAAAACCAGTAAGTTAAATGCTCACACACGCAGGCGAGTATTTCTGAACATAATGGTTCTTATTAAGACATTTCCAGTGAATAATCCTCCTAAACCCCCCTCCTTATGGATGCCTATGGAGAGAAAAAAATGATTAATTGAGTAAAAATTTAGGAAGGCAGGGGGGAAGTCATGTTTGTAGTATCAGAAATGGTGCTGTCTGGTTACAGCACTTTGGTGCTGTGGTGAAAATCTCGACAGGGTCTTTATGTTGATCTAATTAGGGCAGTGCAATATGGTTTTGGGTCAACCTAAAATAATCTGCGTTCTTTCCTCCATATACCCACAAACTTTCATTTAGATTTAAATGGGTGTTTTGTTCAACCTGATATAGATATTCTTGCTTGGAGGCCTTTAAAAATAAAATAAAATAATATACATATAAATAGAAACCTAGAGCCATAAAAAAAAAATTAGAAGCAGACCAAGTGTGAGGTGATCTGAGCCATCTGCCTGCAGAGCTCTTCTCTACTTGATCAGAGAAATCTAAAACCAGCTCAAAGTCTGGGTTATGGAGGAAATGCTGGAAGTCAAGTCACTGTGGTAAGTGACCTCGTCACCGGGTGAAAGCTACTCTCACTTTCTTCCGGCAGATGCTGCTGTCAAGAGCTGAGGTGCAGAGAGCTGTGCTCAACCCCACCCTGCAGCTGGGTGTGAGGAGTCCTCTGGGAGCAGGAAAATGCAGGCACAGAACCCTGCTTTGGCTGAGGTGGGGAGGAGCTGGATGCAGGGAGACAGTCTAAGAGCTCCCACAGCAATTTGCATCTGTTTTGCGTGGTCTAGTGAAGGGACAGTCAAAACACTTGGGAAATCTGGAATAAAATACCAGTGTTGTGGGTGAAAGCATCTCAGCATTTGGCTTGTGCTGACTCACCGTATTCAACTCAAGTTTCTAAACTCTTTCGCATCAAATTGGAACTGTCTTTGAAAAGAGATGCCCAGCTGCAAACTTGTCTTTGCCACCCCTGGACTCTGCCCCTCCACTCCGCTGTTACGTTTGGCTATTTTCATGTTCTGTTCTTGCACTGACCCATTGGTATTTTTTTCCAGCAGTCTCTAAAGAGCAAGATAAAGATGGAGCCCTGTTGAGAAGCCCTCTCTAATCCATCGCCAAGGCAGGGATCTTTGTGTGTGGCCAAGCCAAATGGCTGGGTTGCCATTTTCCTGTGACCTTTGACCAGAACCCGTCCTTCCCTAAGGGGTGGGATGATGAAAACAAAAGGCTTGGATCCTGCTCTGGCTTGTGACTAATGCACAAGCAGGTGGGAGAGAGAGTATAATAATTCCTTCCAATTCTCAAAGCCAATGGGCAGCTGGGAGCCATGGAGCTGAGCCTCGTGATCCAGCATACAAGACCATGGGCATGCTGGAGCTCAGCAGCACAACAGCGGGTGGCTGGCAGTTGCTCCACGGGCAGCAGCTGCTGTGCTTTGGAAAAGAAGGTGGTGGAATCAACAGCAGCCGCCTGGAAAGGCTGTCCCTCTTTCAACCCCTGGTCCCATTCAAGCACTGTCCCCGTGTCCCTTGTCTCTCTGGCCTCTCTAAAGGGAGAGAGCCCCTGGTCCTCCTGGTGGGCGATCGGCCACTGTCTTCCCACATCTGTTTGCACATGGCAAAGAATGATGGGGGGATGGGGTGGGGGAATCACATCGCACCTCAAATTGAGTCTCTGCAGACCAGCGGGGTGGGTGTTAAATCCTGTGAGGGGCTTTGTTTTTGTTTCCCTTCAGCTCCCCCAGATCTGGACAACTCTGAATAATGAATGCAGTGTTTACAAGCTGGCTGAATTAAGCAGCGTTCAGCTTAATTAGGGGGATGGTTATTCAGGGGGAAAAAATAATAAAAATCAACATGTAGATCAGGTTTGCAAAGTGTGGTGTGAGAGAAGGTGGGCGAGGACCTGGCTTCAGACAGCAGGGCAAGTGTCCCTGTACCTGCTTTGGGCAACCTCACACGCCCACAGCCAGGAAGATCTTTCCCCTGTGCTTGCACAGATCTCTGAAGGGGCTTTTTACAGCACTGTTTGTCAGCATTCAATAGCTTCCCGCTTGGTCCCAAGTTAAGATTTATTATTCATATTACAATATCACTTAAGCATCCTGCATTGGCTGAGCTGGGAGTTACCTGGCCCATAAAGATGAGCCCAAAGTAAACTTATAAGGTTAGGCTGAATTTATGTCTTTCCTGTGTGCATTAATAAAGCAAGGCTGTGATATTTATTGTCTTCCAGCAGAGCAGAAGTGACCTCGGAGGCATTTCAGGTTGACAGGAACAGAAAATTTCCACTTCCTGCATGAGCCTGAGTGGCAAGCAAACCCCAAAAAGCTTATTGCCAAACACACCTAGATTTTTACGTATTTATGGTAGCAGAATAGGTGGGTACCCAGATCTCATTTCCCAGTGCTTGAGTGTGTGATCAAGCCTTAGGTAAGTTATTTCTCCTTCCTGTACCTAACAGTAGATTGCGGATAACGGTGGAATTTGTAGGGTGATTAAGTAGCTACAGATAAGTGGAAATCTTAAACGTGAAAATCTCAGGTGTCAGCTTTTGGGCAGGTGGAGACTCAGCCTCCCTCTGGGCAGCATCAGTACGATGGGATCCTGAGGCAGGAGTAGATACTAGAGCATTGGAAATGAAGGTGAATGTTCACAGGCTTCAGCTCTCCTTTTTCCTCCCAGGATCTGACTGTTTTGCCAAACATTTAAATTTATTTTTTTTTTAGCTGCTGAAGCTCTTGTGCCTTTTGATTTTCATTCATGGTTTTGTATTAGCTTCCAGCTTTTTGCCAGTCTGTTGTTTTTATCCTTGGAGTTCAGTTTTTAGTCCCTGGCACATGCTTAAATTTTCAAAGATATGGGACTGTAAAAGCGTACGAGAGCAGCCCCAATGACATTGGTACAAACACTGAAGTGCCCAAGCAAGGCATAAATTTAAGAGCTTTGCTGAATAGATTTAATTTTGAAATAATGCTACAGAAGTAGGGAAAATCGTCTAGATTAATACTGGGTGTTTGGAAGCAGAATCGGGACTTAATTTATTTTACTGGAAGCACCTCTAACACCTTAATAGAGAGGTGCTCTGTTATACAAATGCAGTTAATGAGGATGATTTGAGGCTTCCTACGTCCTGTACGTAGGTTTGCTCCAAGATACTGCAGCCGTGGCAAAAACTGCAGAAAGCACCATGTCCCCATGGTACATTATGTGCAGCACTTCCCGGTGGCAGTAAATGTTCTGGCTTAATCAAAAAGATCACATTTCTTTCTATTACTACCTGCCTAGAGAAGCTAGAATAACTTTTGGCCAAGGAATACATTAGTTTAAATCTTAAATTTCGAGACTAAATTACACAAAGACTTGCAGATGTGTTTCATACGTCCCCCATTCCTTTCAATCTCTTTTTCCTCTGCTAACTTAAATTTGTGTGAGAATTGTCATGCTGGCTGGAGGCTCTGCATGGGCAGGCACAGCATCCAGGCATCCTCGGTCCACTGGGACTTTGCTCCCCAGTTGAGGCACAGCCACCTCACCGGTCACCTCCTCCTGCTGGAGGTCATTCAGCTAAACTGTTCCTAGCAAACCCACTGCTCAGCTTGAGTCACTCTTTTATGTCCTCAAGCAGCCACAGCTTTAGATTTTAATCACTACGTTCTGTTATTTGCAAGGTTCATGGAAAGATTTTTGTGGGCATTTGCTGGCCTTCAGGCTCTCCCCAGCCCAGCTGCTGCAGGAACATCCTTCAGCAGCTTTGTCTCTACCTGCTTTGATGCAGGAGCGTCCCAGTTTGGTAAAGTGGGGATCATGCTGGTTACCCACCCACCATACACACCTGTCGTGAAGATTGATGAAGTGATATTTTCAAAGTGTAAAGCATTATTTATGCCAGCTGCTGTGTTCTGTCAATAGTAATTGGGATAAACATTGGGGAGTTAAATATTTAAGGAACAGTTGTTGGAACTGGGACATCCATGGCTTTTTCCAGCTCTGCTAACGTCTTCCTGCCTGTCCCTTCATGAGATGCTTCCCTGTTCTGGCCTCTCTTCTTGCCCCAGCTTTTATATAATATCTGTTTAGCTGCGAACTCTTCTGGCAAGCAGTGGTCTGATAGGTGCTGGCTGACAGGTAGGTACAGCAGGTCCTAGATGCTCATGAAGCCCTCAAGGCTTTGGACAAGAGGTTTCAACCCAGTCTGAATCCAGGGATGGAAAGGAAGAATAGCTCTTCCACCAGCCACCTTTGGTTTTATTTCAACTCTAAACTTTTCTGTTACTGTCTGGTCCCAATAGTATATCCGCTGTGTAGCTTGGTATGCCACGGCTGGCTTAGGGTGTCACTGTGTCGGAGGTTTAGGAAACATCTGTCTCAAGGCAGTGATAGCTGTATGAAGTGCAATGGCCTGAGGCAGAGAAGATGGCTGGGAAGAGACTATTTAAGCATCGCTTTTATTTTAAACTCTGGTTTGATGAAGGGAAAACAAACACATATTCCTGTAGCTTTGACAGTGAGCCTTTCACCTTTTAAGAGAAATCTGATGTTGACTTTTCTGCCTAGTTGGTGCATTCCCCCTTATTTCAGAGCTCAGGTATAGGGATATATAGGGGGGTGCCCGCCCTTTTGTATCATATCAAAATACTGATGGAAAAAAATGCTGCAGGTGTACCCTAGAATGGGTTACCAAACAGAGCAGTGGGCATGGCTGCAGTCAGAGGCAGTAGCCCCAGCTCCAGCCCTGACAGATTGCTACCTTGTTTTCCTTGTTTACATGATTCCCAGCCCTAGATCTTCGGTACTGACACATCCTTAGTGGAATCTCCTCTTTATCCACGTAAAACGTCCTCATTTACTTTTGTAAGCAATTCCCTTGCCCTGGAAGTACATCTAAGTCTGGTGCCAACTTCTTCGACCGTGATGCAGTGGAATGCTCAACACAGACATCTTCTATAAATCACAGCCAGGGCCCTTTCATGGCAGTCTGCCTTGAAGGACCACAACACAATGCAGAGCACACTTTGTCCCTGGATTCTTGGTACCGGCTTCTGACTCAACTGCAATGTGCATATTTTGTGATGGAGGATTCTTTTTATTTTCTTTTTTTTTCTGCAGTACTTAATGTTCGGAGAGAGTTTAATCAAGAAACATGAGTAATTGGCATTAACATTCACTTCTGAGCAAGAGAACAGCTTTGATAGCATCTATACTCATTAGACTTTTCGTTCCAGACGCTGTTCATTACAGCGAGCACTCTTTGTATTGGCTTTTACTTTGTAAACACAGCACAGAATCTGCTCGTAGCAGAAGCATGCCTCGGACAAACAATGTGGTTACGCAGAGGTAAAAAGTTTTAGTTCCTGAAAAGGAACAAGTGGGGCACTGAAAAAGCTTTGAGAAAATTTCTGAGAAGCCTGCATGGCAGAAAAAGCTGCAGCAACTGGACATGGGATTACTCACTGGCTGCCTAATTGGAATGAGCAGGGTTGATTTTGTTCACCTACTGACATGAATACGAGGAAAAACCCAAGCTTCCTCTTGGGAGGCCTGATGGAAGTTTGTTGGGGTGGGATGATGGAGCCAGGACCACTTCATGCAGTGCAGAAGCATGAGCCATGCCAGCAGCAAGACAAGGTGGGGCAGGACAGTTGGACAGATTGCCTAGAAAAGGGTCATTCCCCATTCCTGGAAGCAAGGAACTTTGAGTAACCTGAACTAGTGAAAGATGGCCCTGCCCGTAGCCAGGAGGTTGGACTCTATCCTCATTTAGGGACCTTCCAATGCAAACAGTTCTATGAGCCTTTGATTCTAATCTCCCTAACTCCATCTCCATGAGCTGCAGATACCTACACTCACCATAAAACCATAAATGTCTGGGTTGGAAGGGACCTCTAGAGGTCATCTTGTCCAAGCCCCTGCTGAGAGCAGGGACATCTTCAACTAGAGCAGGGTGCTCAGAGCTCCGTCAAACCCCACCTTAATGTCTCCAGGGATGGGGCCCCAACCACCTCCCTGGGCAACCTGTTCCAGTGTTCTGCCACCTTCATGGTAAAGAACTCCTACCTAACATCCAGTCTAAATCCACTCTTTTCAAACCATTGCCCCTCATCCTTTCACTCC
>JANHFY010022063.1:36844-49894 GCA_027560095.1 Chloroceryle inda | reverse complement strand
ATAAAAAATATATAGAAAAGAGTGTAACTGGTTTGGACCTAAAAAAATACGAAAAAAGCAGTCTGTGAATTTCCATACTTTATTAGATGCTTTACTTGAAATTTGGAAGGATTGCTCTGTTTTGTATTTAATTGACCTGTTTCATAGAGCTCAGTCATTCAAGCTGTGCCAAAGTGGAGTAAAAAAGGATGCAAAAAGTCTTCTTTCTTTCTAAAGTTGGAACTTTAGTTGTAGGAACTCGTAAACAACTTACTAAACTTCATTTCCAGTTTAACTCTGTGCAGATAGCTGTTAGAAGTCCTTCAGTCAAAGTTAATTCCCTTATTCTTACCTAACAGCCGTAGAGAAGGTACTTAAGCCATGTCAATGTTAGTACATCAGATGTGCTCAGGAACATTCCTGAGTGCTGAAGCCAAGCAGCGTGGAACAGCCCATGTCTGTTCATCTTAGATGCCAAAACAAGGTGACCTGACCGCATACAAATTCCCTGCTGGACACAGGCCCTGGACTCTTTTGGCTCCTGGTTTGTGCCTGGGAGCTGCTCAGGGAAAGTGCTGGTTGGAACAGACCAGATTCATGCCACAGACCGTTCTAACAATTTACTAGCACAGATGGGTGCATTATAGTGTCTGGGAATAGTCCCAGCTGTGCTTGAGTTTACTTGTACAGATGCACTCTTGGAGTAACCAAGGTCTCTCCTTCTCTTACGCTGTGGAGGGAAACCATTAGAAAACAAAGGAATTCAATCATCTAGGTTGGAAAAGACCCCTGGGATCATCATATCCAACCTTTCACCTTACTCTACAAGTTCACCCTTAGACCATATCCCCCAACACTACATCTAAGGGACATCAGTTAGGTTAGATTAGACATTAGTTCCCTTCTGCTGAGGTTTACCAGTTATATAGTGATGGTAGTGAAGCAGAGTATAGCAAGTGCTTCAGCTGCTACAGTTCAGTTCACCATCTCTTAATGCAGTTTCCTTCTTCCTCCTTTTTGATCAAATTCACAAAGCTTTTTGCACACTTCTGTCTTAAAATATAACATATGCAAAAGATAGCGAATATAGAAATGAGAAACTTGCATAAGTGCAATGTAAAACATACTTCTTAAAGTTATGCCTCTGCATTAAGCAAATATAAATGGGATACATAAAGAATCATCTTTCATTCTTAATTTAAACCATCTCTCTAAAAAGATGCTGTTGTGCATAGCTACTACAGTAGGATTTGAGGAAATGTTGCCTGTGCAGTCTTCTGAGGGAGAGTGGCATTTGATGAATAATCTGGTCGTAGAGTTTCTGGTTCAGGTAACACCCTGCTTTATCTGCTAAATCCACTTAAATACCAAACAGACTTGACTCTGTTCATAAGCTCTGTCAAGTTTGCAGCAAGCACTACGACAGCCATTTCTGGCAGAAGCTTTTGTTTTAGGAAGGACCCTATGATGAGTCCCTGTAAACTTCCCATGTTTCAGAGAACTGTTTTATTGCTACATCATGTAGCTAAAGCATCACTGTCCAACGCATAGCAAAAATTCATAATCAAAGAAACTCCAAGGGTGATTATTACACAGAAGTAAAAGGTGTGCTTTTTTTTTAATTAATTGTAGTTGGGGGATTAATGACCTGAAATATTCTTGATTTTTCCAAAAATGGAAAGGAAAACAATCTAGAAATAACTGCTTCTAATTTTATATGAGGAAGAGAAGCAGTTACATAGCTGACTGAGATTTATTAACCCAAACAACATTAACAAAAAAAACCCCAGCCAACAAAAACCAAACAAAACACCCTAATAACATACTTTGTTAATTAAAAGCAGTTGAAATTTTTTATTTAATGATTTTTGCCCATATTTGAAAATTACATGTTAGAAATTATAAGTGTGTATCATGAAGATAGAGAAATCATTCTGACAGTCAGGATATGGGGTGGTAATGTTTTAATGCACAATTTAGTGTTTCTTTTGGTTTTGTTTTTTTCCTGTGGAATGAACAGTAGTTGTAATATATTCTGTATACAGAAAAATGTCTATGAGAATTTCTCATTAAAGTCTCAGTGAAGGTGAAAAACAGGTTTTGCTTATTGTTTGGAAAGATTTCTTAGAAGCAAATCAATTTGGTCAGACCTTACAGAGGCTCATATGGTTATGTTTTGGTAGACAGCCATGCTTAATTTTCCTAGAGAATTAATGCCATTAAAGTATTTGGCAATAAATTTTTAAATGTAGCTGTAAAGTACTATGTTTAAACTTACATGGTTAGGTATTTCATTGAGTATGTGTAATAATTACAGTTCTAGTCTAATAGCATCTAAAGAAACATCTCCAGACATGTCTTTCAACTGTCTTGGGAATTCTTTACAAAAAGCACAGTTTGTTAGATAAACAGAAGTCTGTTTATGCATCGGTGAAATTAGCTGTTGTGCACAGAAAAGGTTATGCTTTTGCAGCAAAGCACAGCAGCACTACCCAGTGATCAAGGCTTGTGTGCAAATTGCTTGGCTTTCTTGGAAACTAGAGTCTGAGATAAAACATAATTTCTTGAAGACAGGACATTGCATTATCTTACTTGTTCTTGCAGAATAAAAATGAGGTGGTGCTTAAGGAGAGTGTTTAGCTGGTAACATTTCAAAGTAATGAGCAACACATTAAATAACTACCAGCTTTGCTCTAAATAGTGAGATCGAACTTCCAAGAAACATTGTCCTTGTCTAATTGAAAAAGCCATGTATAGGCAAAGTAAGCATCTCCCAAATTAATTTCAGAAGTAAATCCAGAGTTTAAAAATAAGGTATTTAAAATAGGTAAAAATATTACATAGAAGGAGGAGCTTCCAAGAGGAAGGCTCCGAAATGGTCTCATTTCATGAAACAAATCCATACTGCATGGATTTTGTTTGTTTACCCTGAATTTCTAGCTCTGACTTCTAGTAGAAATTACTTTCTGCTTCTAGAACTGACAAAAAGCTCATTGTAAATTTACCTTCTGAAACTAGATGATAAACAGAAATATCCCAGGCTTTCAGAAATACTAGCAGTTGAGCAATTCTTTGTGTTATAGAAGGATTGACACGGATAAATCTTAATAGATGTAAAGTCAAAAAAAAAAGTAGACTAATAATGTCCTGTTCGTTCTGACTTCACTCCTATGCTCACTGAGATTACAACAGTTTATAGGAGACAGTATTGAGAGGAGGGAAAGAGGTCACCCACTCCCAAAAAACCATAAATTCAAGGATATCACTAGTGACTAAAGTGTGAAGTAGAAGGCTGTGGGAGACTGAAGGTTTGCTTCTGAAATGAGATGATGATGTTCTGTTGTTTTGGTTTTTTTTTTCTTGGTAACGCTGATGCATTTAATTTGATGTAGCTGAAAGTTTTACATGTAGACTTTTCTGCTAACCATAGTTTTGATTTGGTTTCAGCTGTGGGATTGGGATCTTGGTGCTTCCACATGACCTTGAAGTATGAAATGCAGGTGAGTCTTGCTATGTAGCTCTGAATCATTTTACATTTCACGTTGCCGTTTCTTGACTATATGAAACTCGTATAAAACAAGTTAACCTACTTCAAGTGTCATTGTACGTGACTTCTGCTCTCATCAAAAGAGTAGCACAGGTCTTGTTTCATTAGGGATTTTTCCACCAATATATATTTCTGTCTAAAGTAAGAGTTATAATCAATTGCTTACATTGGTAGAAAACAATTCATCCTTTGGGAAATCATACTATCTTTTTACTCGAGTTGTTACTTTAAAATTCCTACAGCTTTGACTTAGTAGCAAGCGGTATAGACTAGAATTATTTTTGTTTATTGTATCCTTTTTTCATCTTTATGTTTTCTATTATGTATTCTGTTTATCTAGAGGTACCTGTAGCGTTAATCATAGAATCACAAAATTGTTTTCTCTGAGAGAGACCTTTAAAATCATCAAGTCCAACTGTTAACCCACCATTGCCAGGTCACCACTAAACCATGTCACCAAGCACCACATCTGCACATCTTTTAAATGCCTCCAGAGATGGACACCCCACCACTGCCCTGGGCAGCCTGGGCCAGGGCTCGACAGCCCTTTTGGGGAAGAAATTATTCCTAATGTCCAAGCTAAACCTCTCCTGGTGCAACTTGAGGCTGTTGTCTCTTGTCCTGTTGCTTGTTCCTTGGGAGAAGAGACCCCCCCCACCTTGTTTCAACCTACTTTCAGTTTGCTGAGAGTGAGAAGGTATCCTCTCAGGAGTCTCCTTCAGGCTGAACAACCTCAGGTCCCTTAGCCACTTCTCATGGCGCTTGTGCTCTAGACCGCTCATTGCCCTTCTCTGGACATGCTCCAGCACCTCCACATCCTTCTTGGAATGAGGAGCACAAAACTGAACTCAGGATTTGAGATGCAGCCTTACCAGTACCCAGTACAGGGGGACAATCCCTGCTCTAGCCCTGCTGGCCACATTAGTGCTGATCCAAGTCAGGATGCTGGTGGTCTTCTTGGGCCCCTGGGTACCTGGCTGATCTTCAGCCAGCTGCTGGCCACCCCCCAGGCCCTTTTCCCCTGGGCAGTTACCAGTCCTGCCCCCAGCCTGGAGCATTGCATGCGTTGATTGTGACCCAAGTGCAGGACCTGGCACTTGGTATTGTAGAGCCTCATCACCTAGTTCTTTCCCCATTGATCCAGCCTGTCCAGATCTCTTTGTAGAGCCTCTCTACCCTCAAGCAGATCAACACTTCCACCCAACTTGGTATCATCAAGAAACTTGCTGAGGGTGCCCTTGATTCCCTCGTTGAGATCATTCATAAATATATTCAACAGAACTGGCCTCAGCACTGAGCCCTGGAGAACACCACTGGTACTGCCAACTGGACTGAACTCCATGCACCATCACACTTAGGGCCTGGCCATCCAGACAGTAATTTTTGAGTAGCAATAAGTCTTCATCTCTCTCTTTGTCACATAGGAGGTATTCTGTAGCAAATCACTGGGCATAAGGATTTTGTCCTGGTATTTCCTGTTCTCAAAAGAGACACGAGTCTTATCCTTTGTCCTGCTTTAGGTGTGAGAGGATTAAGGAAATTCATCTATGAATTAAAATTAGGGTGAAGTGGAATTCAGTTCAAAATTAGAAACTCACATTTAAAAGGGTTCTGTAAGTCTGTGCTTCCACCATAGTCAATGGAAATAAAGTCAGCAAGGCTGATTCCAAGCTCCATTGGCAGTCTTAACTTGGCTAATATGTTTGCCTGAATATAGGTGTTTAGTCTCACTTTAGACCCTGTGAGCCTCCAGCTGCCGTCCCACAAAGGTGCAGGTCTCTAAGACCTCAGTCACATCTGCCAGCATTGAGTGGGTGTGTTGGAGATGACAGATCATCTCAGATAGCATTAGGTGTCTATGCCATGGCAACTGATTTGAGTCCTGGATTTCTGCTGGTCATAATGGGACCTGAGACACTGCATACGTGGACTTGAGAATTTAGGTGTCTTCTACTTGAAATGAAGTACAATCTGTAGTGATGTATGCCTCCATAATGCTCTGTTCTATATCTCTGGTATATGCTGGAGACTTGTCAGCCTCCATGGAGCATACTGATGTCCCCACGTAAGAATATTAGTTCCTTGTCTTGGCATAAAAAGGTATTTTCTCTACTACTTCCCAAACTGAGGTGTGATTTGCCTGTATTCTCCTGAGTGGTGAAACTGCCTTGAATTTCCTCCACCTTTTCATTTTTCTTCCTTCAGCTCGTTGTTCCAAACCCTGCCAGTGTTTCAAATTCTCTGCCTTGCACTGATGCAGAGGTGAGCAAGGCCACCCTGAGACCCAGATCATTAAAATCATCCAGACCTAAAACATTATGTCAGTGGTTTGGTTGGTTGGTTGGTTTTCTTTGTTTGTTGTGGGTTTTTTGTGTGTGTGTGTAGAGACTATTTTAATTCAAGTGTCTTTGATGGTGCTTACCATCTACTTCTGGTGTTGCATCAGAAAAACTAAGGAGCCTATGAACTGTGTTAAGAAAAGGGTGGGCAGAAGCAGATGAGAGAGGAGTGGGAATGTCTTGCATCATCTTTCCAACTGGTATAAAGTCTTTGAGGCAGAGCAAGTACCCTTATTTTGGCAGCCAAATGAAATCCATAAGTGTCCCATAATTACTCTGATTGCTAGCTCATGAATCACCATCAAGGAAACATTTCAACCAGTAAATAATCTTTCCTCATTCACTTTATTTCTTGTTATGATAAAAAATCCACATAAATAATTGTTCAAAGAGATTTATTATTTTTACATTTGTTTTGCCATCTTAGTACTGTAAATGGTCAATTCAGTTTGCTCAATTAAGAGCAATGTGAAAGCTTCTGTTCTTGAAAGTATTATTTGTAATACTTCTGAAGCAATCACCTATCATTTTATCTTCTTTTTAAGGGAACCTGCTTGAGTGAGCATTCCTCAGGAGTCCAAACCACTTATTTAACCAGCAAAATCAGCTCTCTAAATTTCATTCTATCCATGTTTCTTCATTGTTCAGGCATGTTCAGACATGCTGTTGACAGTATTAAAGGAAGCATTAATTTCTTACAATGTAGAAACCGTTGTCTTCTGCAAGCAAATTCTAACTAGGATCTTTTGAGAGGCTCTTTGATCTTACCATTATGTCCCTGAGATGCTGCCAGCATAGAATTTGAGTGTAGTCAGCTGTCCAGATTTGAAAAATTTTGGTGTATTCTATTTCTTACTCTTTTTCCCTCCCAGCTTCTCTCATGAGGCCTTAAATGAGTCGTGCTCTTAAAGAGCTGAGTGAGTTAATCCTGTAGCCAATTCCTATCAGACCTGGTAAAACATATCACTGAATTTATAAATAATTACTATTAGAATAAAGCTGTATTCAGCTATTTCTATTTATTCCTAAATCATCATAACAAAGATGAACTACTGTGATGGCAAGGTGCCACCTAACATGTCAGTTAGTTTCAGCTACATCTATCTTCCTGATACTTCCTTTGTGCTACCTGTTGCGGTCCCTGACAGTGTAACACACAAAGCCAGGGGTTTAACCCTGTTTCTGTCAGGTTAGTGCTTGTTCAGCTATTGGAACTGTCTCACAGTGGGTCAGAGGAGCAGACTGCCTCACTGGAGAGAAGCGGTGGGAGTGAGGATGAAGAAGCAAGACCTGTCCTTCCAGTGGCAACTAGTACATAGATCTGTTCAGCACTATTGTGAAACATCTCATGAAGCTTCTACACCCAAAGCCACAAAAAGCTAATAGTTCTCACTTGGGATAATACACCTCTCTACTTCTGTAAAGCTACATCTGTCTTGTTTTTTTTTTTTCCAATGTGAAACCTCAGAACTATAAAAAAGTTTTTGCCTGCGCAGTTAAAAAAAAAATAAAATATCCCAAACCAAGCAGAATCAGGCTGGCTTTGTAGAAGGGTTTGTGTAAACTGCTGTTGTTCTTAATGTATTGTTATTTAGAAAACCATGGTTGTGAATTACCCTTCACAGGAGTAGGAAGATAATTTCTGTACAGGCACGATCATCAACAACTTTACAGAATCACAGAATGGTTTGGGTGGGAAGGGACCTTTCAAGGCCATCCAGTCCAACCCCCCTGCAGGGAGCAGGGACATCTGCAACTAGAGCAGGTTGCTCAGAGCCCTGGACGAACCTCACCTGGAATGGTTCCAGGGATGGGGCATTGACCACCTCTCTGGACAATCTGGGCCAGGGTCTCACCACCCACAACATAAAAAATTTCTTCCTTCTCTCTAGTCTGAATCTCCCCTCTTTTAGTTTATAGCCGTTGCCCCTCATCCTATCACAACAGGCCCTCATAAAAAGATTCTCCCCATCTTTCAGATGTGATGATGACCTTAACTTTCAGAGTGATGATGGAAAAAGATCAAGATCTTGTTTGCATCTTGTTGTTATTTTCCTTGGGAAATAATAAATCCTGGTGTAACAATTGTAAGATGCCCAACTATTAACGTTTGCTTAACATAATAGAAATGAGAGGCAGAGGATCTTTGTTATGTATTGTTTTATGTTTTCATGGTTTTCAGGCTTTCATAAAAGGAGGTGTTTAACTATATATTTGTAAGCAGAAATTTGTTAATGTACTTTGATGAGAAAAGTTTTAGAAGAAAATTATACTTCAATTTTTAATTTTTTTTTCACTCTAATGATAAATAAATACCAATTTTGAGTATACCAAAGTGTCAAGTTCCTGGTTTAACTGTAGCATGCAAGTCTTCTCCCAAGGTATAAAAATTATTTAATTATAATAAAACATTATAAAGCCATCATAATTTGGAGGGTACAAATAAAACAACCCACGAACAAAAAAAACAAAACACACACAAAAACCCCACAAATTAAACAGAACAACAAATAATTTAAACAAACAAACAATCAAAACATTAGTCTCTCAAGCAACAAACAAACTAAAAATTCAAACAGTGAAATAAAACAATTTAAGAAGTTTCCAAAATTATGAAGTAAGCATGAAGCATGGTGTAAAATACTTTCTAATGAGATAAAATTCTATTTTGTCTTTAAAAAAAAAAAATTATCTGAAGTTTGTACAGAAAGAAGATAATAGTACTGTCTGTATTGAGCAGGCTGTCGATGGTGTAGCCTTGTTAACAAAACTAATTCATATAAATGTTTCAAGAGGTATGAATAGCAAAAATGACTTGGGCTTTTTAATGAAGCATAATACTCAAAAGATTCAGAGTCACAAGCTTATTAAAGCAGCAAGCTTCTGGGAGTTGCATGGGGTACAACACCGCTGCGTGCTGAAGTACGGTCAAGAAGGTGGATATCAAACAACTTAAAAACTCTTTTCTTATCTCTCCTTAATTATCTTACACAAGTGTGGGAGTTAAAAGTAGTTTTCATGGTTTGATGTCTCTGCTTTTTGTAGCTGTTGGATGAACTACCAATGATATACAGTTGTTGTGTGTTTGTCTACTGCCTGTAAGTATTTATTAAAAGTTTTTTTCTGAATATTTATGAAATACTAACTTAATGAAATGTTCATTTCAATCTGTGAAGCCCAGTCTAGTGTAAAGTGAGGCTGACACTGAAGCTTCTACAGATTTCAGTGAGATCTGCTTTGCTACAGCATTATGATTTGACCATTAGAGCATCCGCCTGGCTTGAGTCCTAATTTTTTCTAATTTAGAGATGTTTTAGTAGTGCTTGTTTACCGGGGAAAAACCCAGACCTCTTAGTAAAAAGACTTTGTGTAGTATACAACCAGAGCTTAGTGTTACTCGGTATGTAAACAACAGATATAATAAAATCCACTTCAGCAATGCCTACAAAATTATCATCATCGTAATTTATTTGAGCTGTATTTCTATGATGTAGTCTAATGCAAATTTCAGATTTGTAGTTAAACCTGCTTTCCACTCTGGAAAATTAAAAAAAAACAAAACAGTGGAGTGCATATTTTGTGAATACTGTCTTGGAACATGTATGACAGCTTAAAGCCATCCCAGGATGTTTTCTCCCATTTAATTTCAACGGCAATGTAGCATTTGGCAACTGTAAAGATACCGTAAGTTGGCTTTTTCTTGCCTGTTGCTGAAAGGCCTGTATTCAACATGATTTGTTCTGTCCCTTGGAAAGCCCAAATGCTAAATCAACTTGTTGCAGACAAAAAGACCCAAAAAAATGGTCTTTTTGTTTCTGAATATATCAAATATTCAGCCATTAAAAATTGGGAGTATCTTTGGTGAGGATTACCAGTAGCTTGTGAAGGAGATGGGATGCTGCAGGACTAAACCTGTATCTGGGGAAATTATCATCAGTTTGTGATTCATACCTTAGTATGATTTGTGCAGACTCAGGACCAGAATCATAATGCCTCTGTTAGTGGAAATATTTCCATTGTAGCTCCCTATCTCCTTGAAATTGCCTTTGCATTTATTTTGTCTGATTTGAATGTGACAGGAAAAGGATGAGAAGTGGCTATACAAATCTGTTTGAAAAAATAATGGTGTAATGGTTACTCTATTATCTTCAAAAGCACTGAAGTCTTTTACTGCATTTATAGCTCTAATGAAATTCTGTATATGTATGTTTGGTAGTAATTAAAATGTTCTGAAGAATGAGCCAATGTTTAGTTTAGGACACCTTTAATGATAGTTTTGATTTTCTTGAACATAGGTGGTGGGGTGGTTCTGCACAGGACATTCCCTTATACCTCATTCACTCCTCCTGACTCAAGCCATGTAATTACCTTGGCAAAGCCATTTTGCAATAGATCACATTGTGCTGTCTTGTAGATTTAATTTTTTTTTCTCCAGATATTACTACATGGTTTGGGTTTTTTTTTTTTGTTTCCTTTTTTTTCCCCATCCACAAAGGTGTCTGTTTCTAAAAATTTATAAACAAATAAACTATACAGATAAAACTTGGAGTTATATGGACAACTTCCTCTAGCTCTAATAATTTTTGTGCTTCTCAAAGTTCATTTTTGCAGGATTTTTTTGGACTTTTTTTTCTGAGGTATGGTCTGGGATGTGTGTAACTCCTTCACAACTGTGACTAAGTGTAGCATGGAGATTGTGAAGTTCATTTAAATTAGTTCATTTTAATTAGTTCTCTTACATACTGGGAGCAAGTATCTGATTTTACTTTCTGCTTCTACCAGTACCCCATCTAGCAAATTTACTGTGCTGTGGCTGTAATAAAGCCATAAACAGTCTGCATTGTAACAGATCCCCAGAGTTCCCTGTCTTGTAAGGCAGTCCTTTTCCCATGCTGCCTTTAGCTCACACATGTAATGCTTTTTGGCAGCTGTACTGCATTTTAAACTCACTTCTAATTTGCCATCCATTATCACCCCTTAAGCACCTTCTTCTGCTTCCCAAACTCTTTCCACTGACTGAGTCATATTTGTATATGTGTGAGTTTATTGGGGTCTTTTCCACTAGATTTTGGGGATAAAGAAAATAAATATATGGATAAGTGTGAATTTTTCTAATAAAATGAGACCTATGTATTGGAGGAGCTACAATTTCTTGAAGGACTTATTTGGAACAGTTTTCTCACAAATTTTGTGATAACAGACCTTGAAAAATGCATCCATTATGTGGTTAGTGATGAATGTCATCAACTCTTCTCTATGTTCTGTTCCAGGTATGAATGTTTCAAGTACAAGAACACTGTCAATTATCCACTGCTTTTCTTGTTAATAACATACAGCTTTGTAGTCAGCATAGTAAGTAACTTTTTCTAATACAGCATTTTTACCTGTTGGTTTGCAGTTTCCTGCCAGGGAAGAAATATTGAACAGGCCATACTGAATCCCTCTCACTTCTGGTCAAGGGCAAATTATTCCTTTGTTGGGAAAATTATGTGCTGGACACAGAAACCTGCGTAGAATAGATGAAGATGAAAAGCAGTAGTCCAATTGCCAGATTAGGGATGTGGGGAAAAACAGTCACTCTTGACTTGCTATGAGACCTTGAACAAGCTGCCTTCCTCATCTTCCCTCACTTTAATTCATCTACAGAAATAAGGATGATCCTCTTCAGCAGACTGCAAAAAGTGAACTGTGATACACAGCCCAGGATACTGACTGGTGCTTTAAAACAATGGCCAGGATAAGAAAGGAACTTAGATGTTAAAATCAAAATAATTTTAACTGTGTCATGGCTACCTTGATTCCTTTTCTCAGCACTGTGTGCTCTCTCTGTGAATAAAATGAGGCTGCACTGGCTGTCAGCCACAGATGGAATCTCCTTTTACTGCTAACCATTTCTTAAAACTAAAAAAGTACTATTGTAGATCATCTTCTGTCTTCAAAATCCTAAAATTTTTTTAGTTGTGGCACGTTAGGCCTAAGGTCTCATGCCCATCTCTTTTCTAAAGCAGAAACTAAATGCACTGCATTAGCAATAGGAAGAACTGCTAGAGTTTTGTGAAATGAACTGAAATGTTAAAGCATTGTCAAAATCATTAATAATAGCAAATCAAAGTAGAGAACATTTTCTTCTCACAATGCATATCAAGAATGTGTCTGCTAATTTCTGCATCTTAATTGTTTTTGGATGTGTTGCAACTCTGTTAAATGAGGACATTCTAGATGTTAATGCCTCTATTTGTGCTTCTTAATTGAAAATAATTCCATAGTTAAAACCTCAGATTTTGCCAGAGGAAACTTCAAATGTTTAATCAACTTTAATGGTGCATTGGTAGGCAATTGTTTCTTGATTCTAAAAGAACAAGTCTTGGCAATATTTAGATGAATAGTGTTATGATCATTCTCTGTTGCAAATTAGGTCTTTTTTTTTAATTTTTGTTTTTTGTCTTTGCAGATTTACTTGAATTTGAAAGAACCTGTCTTCCATCAGGTAAGTCTTTCTTTGTTGGAGAACCTAATCTTGTTTTTAAACTATGCTGTTTAGAGGAATGTTTTACAGAATTTTGTAGGTGGAAGGTAAACAGAAGGCAAGCACAATTTGCCTTTTGCTCTTTCTTTAGTGGTATTGCTGCCTCTCATATCCCCATCCTCGTACTTCTTGACCTAAAGAACGAGAGTGGTTTAATGTGTGCTGTGTTTTAGCATTTGACCTAATATTTCATGTGTTTTTTATCAGTGACAAGTGTATCAGGGTGAACCTCTCTGTGGTCTAAGGTGTGTGTGGCAGGGAGGGTTTAATGAGCCCTTATCCACATCTTTCCATTAACAGCTGCCTTGAAATGATGACCTGACATCATAAGGTGTCTGGGCTGCAACAACCCCCTTCAGTGCTACAGGCTGGAGGCAGAGTGGCTGGAAATTGCCCAGCAGAAAAGGACCTGGGGTGTTGGTTGACAGCCAGCTGAAAATGAGCCAGTGTGTGCCCAGGTGGCCAAGAAACCCACCAGCATCCTGACTTGGATCAGCACTAGTGAGGCCGGCAGGACCAGGGAAAGGATTGTCCTGTACTGGGCATTGGGGAGACTGGACCTTGAATCCTGGGTTCAGTTTTGGGCCCCTCATTCCAAGAAGGCCATTGAGGGGCTGGAGCATATCTAGATATCTAGAGAAGGGCAGTGGAGCTGGGGA
>JANHFY010022063.1:20001-36744 GCA_027560095.1 Chloroceryle inda | reverse complement strand
GTGGCCAGAGGAGGGGCAACAAAGCTGGGGAAGGGTCTGGAGCACAAGTCTGGTGAGGAGCAGCTGAGGGACCTGGGGTTGTTGAGCCTGGAGAAAAGGAGGCTCAGGGGAGACCTTCTAGCTCCTGACAGTTCCCTGAAAGGAGGTTGGATCCAGGTGGGGGTCAGTCTCTTCTCCCAAGGGACAAGCACTATGACAAGAGGAAACAGCCTCAAGTTGCACTAGGAGAGGTTTAGTCTGGACATTAGGAACAATTTCTTTCCTGAAAGGATTGTCCTAGGCTTCCCAGGGCAGTGCTGGAGTCCCCATCCATGAAAGGATTTAGAAGACATGTAGGTGTGGTGTTTAGTGACATGATTTAGTGGTGTTTTTGACAGTGCTAGGTTAAGGCTTGGACTTGATGATCTTGAAGGTCTCTTCCAACCAGAATGATTCTATGATTACGTGGCTTGGGTGACTTAGGCACAGCGCTCTTCTCTCCACTTTAACATGTTAGCTTTTTGGTGCTTCTTAACAACTTGGTTTTACCTTGTGTAAATTCAAGTTGAATTTAAACATAGTGTCTGCTGGGGTTATTTAGAAGACTAGTTATGGTCTTACAGGCTTAATGGCATATTTGGTACAGGTTCCTTTTGCAGCAGTGCAAGACTGTTAATACATCTCCACTGCCTGTGGGGAGAGGACTTGTTTCACTTGCCCCTTCCCAGGAAGCTGGAAATCATGCTTGTTTATGTATACCTTGAGGAGTTTTCCACTGTTTATGATTTTTTTGATCAGGGATCACAGCTGAAAAATTGCCAAGCAAAAGCACTGAGCTCTTTGCAGGACAGAGCTTTTAAAGACGTAATTTGAGAAATTGGTAGTGCCATCGCTTGTCAAAATGTGCCTTCCTCATCAGCAGTTGTAAAAATGATGTGTGGTTCCTTTTGGTGGGTTAGTGAAGCACTGATGAATAAAATAAGTTCCCAGCTGCTCCAAATAATCTCTTCTAGAAACAGGAATTGTTACTCTACCTGTAAATAAAAGAGAAACTTGCAGGGTTTTTTTGATAATGTTATTTAAATCCTTCCTTTTTTTTCTTCTGCTTACACATCCAGCAGGAAGGTACTGACTGGGGTGAAAGTGGCAGTTTCTGATGCTTTTACTGAGCTGGTTATAACTGGCTTTGAATGAAGTGACTTAATTTTCTTAACAACAATGCAGAGTTTACTACTGATATTGAACTTTTATTTCTTTAATCCAGTGTCTACTCAGCCTACATTTATTGCAGTAAATACATCCCAGCTTCACTATATTCCAGTTTGATGCACTGACAGAGATATTGTCCCATGTGACAAATATTAAGATGATAGATTATGACTTGTCAGGAAAGAGGGAAATAGGACAACTTTAAACCGTTGCCCCGGACCTTTAGTTTTTTGCATCTGGTTTCTCTTAGGTTCAGAGTATCACTTCACTGCTATAATTTATACATGAGGAATCAATGTAGAAAAGATTTAGGCCTATAAAATTGCTGGACTTTTTACAACAAAGTTTTCCAGATTGATTTTTATGGAGAGCACAGTTATGGACAAATTCCAAATGTTCAAGTGCTGCACTCATATTTTTCACAATCTTTGCCAAATATGTTGTAAATCCAGAGAAAATGTGTCTCTTGACTACACAGATAAGCAAGGTTATTTTCTTAATAATTGCCCTTTATTTCAGGGTGATAAAAATAAAATAAATCTTAATATAATTTCAGTAAGTATTTTCCAGTTGTGTTGTTCCCACAGACATGAAGTAAAGTTAAATATACCCATGCAATCATAGTTTAAATCACAGTCTTAGTCCCTAACTGTATTGGAAAGCAGCATCAGGTCAGGAAGCAGCATTTGATTCCTTTAGGTATTTGTTTGGGATCATGATCATTTGTCAGCCTTGCAAAAAGGGGAATAACTACATGGACAGCTTTATATCGCTCATTGTATCAGTGTGCTTTTTTTCTTGAAAGGAGGTCAATAAGAATGGAAAAGGATCCTATTATGTTTAGTAGCCAGAATCCAAGCCTCATTTTTCAGTGAATTACCTTCTACTTTCCTTCCCAACTTCGGCTCATAAATTGTTTACTGCCAGCAGGGCATGAAGGGGATTTCAGTTTGTTATTCATGGCACACTAGCAATGAAGACCAGCTCCTTCTTCTCCATCCACATATTGCAGATCTTTAAGTGTCTTAATGCTTTAACCATAGGAGGGGTGAGATGCATGTTTTGGTCAGTTGGAGGTTACGCATCATTAAACCGGGAAAAAAAAAAAAACACTTTTCAGCCTGACAACTGATCTGGTTTTTTTTGTTTGTTTTTTTTTTTTTTTCCTGCCTCATCAGTTAAATGAAAGACAGCAGTGGCCTTTACAGGCATGTATTGTCTTGTTTATGTCAAAATCCCTGAGGCTATAGCACTAATATTGCCTAATTTCCATGGTGCTAAACAACCCTTCATCCCATTTTCCTAATTGGTTTTAAGCCAGCATCACTGAAAGAAAACAGCTCTTTCCCATCTGGCACACAAATTTACTTTCTGATGCGAATTTGATAGGGGAACTCGAGAGTTTAAAAGTCTTCTCGGAGTTAGTTTTACATCAGATTAGTTGCTCATCCCTGTTTACCACATGTGTATTTGTGTTTATATAAGGAAAGAGGTGGGGGGAGACTGACTACTGGTGTGGAGTGATCTACAGACACGTAAATATAAGATGGCCTTGGAAGCAAAAGAAATTACCCTTGCAGTTAAAGTTTTAGACTCAAGTCTTACAAGTAGTCTTCTTTCTAATATGTTATGGCCTAGAATGCTGTCACTTAGAAGCATTGTGTTCCAGCCTGATTTGTTTATTTGCCATCTACCATACGGTGGCTATAGACTTGTAGAGATCAAAACCTCACTCAGGTAGTGGGCCAAGTTATGTGAATAACAAAATAAATCTAAAAGTGTTTTATTTGCATAGTCACCTGCTGCAAGATTTTGAAGGAAACTTTGAGCAAACAAATAATGAAAAGGTAAATAGAAAATTACATAAAATACATTACAATAAATTTAGGAAATGTGGTTTTTAAAAATGACTTTTGTATAGACATTCCAGGGGTGGTGTTATGTCATCCCATGAGAAACTACGCAAACTGGAGAAGCAGATAAGTCTGAGAATTGCAAATAGGGGAAGGAAATGACTAGTGGAAAATGACTGAAGATGATGAAAGGCACTCTCAGTCTGGACTTTCTCGGGATCAGTAGCTGGGAGGGCTTTTATTTTCTTACTGCAGCAGGAAAAAACAAAGTCATGTCCTGATGATAAAAAGTTCAGAGGCATCACTGAGTACAGAGGAGGAGATGAAGTGGTAACTGGGAGACCTTGAGGACTAGGGTAACAAATGACTCAAAATGGAAGAGGATGCACTGATGGGCAAATAGAATTGTAGAATGCTTTGGGTTGGAAGGGACCTCAAGGATCATCTAGTTCCAACCCCCCAGCCACGGGCAGGGACACCTTCCACTAGACCATGTTGCTCAAAGCCCCATTCAACCTGGCCTTGAACGCTTCCAGGGATGGAGCATCTACAACTTTTGCCTTTTAGTGGAACATGTTCATTCTTTCCGCATGTTCAGGTTGCCAAGCAGTCGGGTAAAACTGACTTTTTTAAGGCATGTCTTCACCTCA
This sequence comes from Chloroceryle inda, assembly GCA_027560095.1. Classification (NCBI taxonomy): domain Eukaryota; kingdom Metazoa; phylum Chordata; class Aves; order Coraciiformes; family Cerylidae; genus Chloroceryle; species Chloroceryle inda. The sequence goes on along the minus strand of JANHFY010022063.1, from coordinate 33,053 downwards.
GAGATTCTGTTTGGGCATTGTCCTGCTGAAGACCATGAATGAAACTAATTTGAGTGACATTTCGCTCTTACACAGCTTGTTTGGGGACGTCCTTCAGACAGCGAGTACAGCTTTCATTCTGGTTAGTGCTTCTGGCTGCACAATAGCTTAGGGAATGTGGAACGATGTTCAGACTCTCCAGAGGATCAAGTCTACAAGTCATTAAAGGGGAAGCTAAAGTTTACTGCTGCAGACAGTGTCCGAGGATCTCTGGAGAGCTGCTGTGTGCCATGCAGCAGCAGTGACTTGTGTATTGCTTTTTTTATCACGTACGTGCATCTAACCAGGACCAAACCAAGGGAAGCTGAATGAGTTTGTTCAGGAGCTGTGAAGGCAGCATGTGATACCAAACAGCTCTAACTATGCTGAGTTAGTGTATCAGAGTCATCATGGGGATTGTCTTTCCTTTTTCTCTCTGCTTAGATTTCTTTTCCAGAAATCCAGGAACATGTAGAAACCTGTTTTCTGTGTTGTAAATTGCAAATAGAGTTTCCAACTTGAAGTACTTAGGCTAACTATGTTTTGGTAGCTCGTTGGTATATTAATAGATAACCATTAATTGCCAAGAACCTAAAGTCTCTCAGTGCGCTTCCCAACGTGTACTCTAATATTTGAGGATGATAAATTGACTTTATTAACCAAGGATGGGCAGAAGGCCAGTAGCAGATGAAACAGAGAAGTGGAAATAACCAGCTAATGCTGCTTTCTGTACTGGAAGGGTAGATGAAGAACCAGTTTGGTACGCTTTCCCCAGTAAGAAGTACTTTCTTCCTTCCATAAGAAGTCTGTCTATAGGATTTGCTTAACTGCCCCCACATCAAAAATGTTGCCAAACGCTGAGCCCTGAAATGCTTACTTCCCATTTGTGAATTAGAAGGATATTCTTATTTGGCCTTTTTAACAGGTAATAAATACACTGTGTATTAATGGGACTTTTGAATTTTCCCCATTGCAAAGATAGGGGCTTCAAGACCTGAAATGCATGCAGCTTTATTTGCATCTTAGACAGCAGAGGGAATCATCTGGTGATAACAAAAGATTATGAGATTCTGCTGTTTCCGTTTGTTTCAGTTGTCGTGCAAGGGTGTTCTTTGGCTTACAGTGTAAGAGCACTGCAAGACAAAACAGTGCAAGACTTGCCTGGGTTTTCATCTATCACTTAAGTGATGTGTTAGTTAAAGAACAAAGGGAGCCAAACTAATTGAAAAAAAATGAGTCAACCTGAATAAGGTAGATTTACTTGGGTCACAGTAAGCCCCTGCAATGCTTACAGGGTTGTGGAAGAATGGCTGGAAACTGCCTGGAGGAAAAGGATCTGGGGGTGTTTGTTGACAGCTGGCTAAGTATGAGCCGGTGTGTGCTTAGGTGGCCACTGGCATCCTGGCTTGGATCAGCGCTAGGGTAGCCAGCAGAGTAGGGTAGGGATCATCCCAATGTACTGGGCCCCGGTGAGGCTGCACCTGGAATCCTGGGTTCAGTTTTGGGTCCCTCACTCCAAGAAGGATATTGAGGGGCTGGAGTGTGTCCAGAGAAGGGCAGTGAAACTGGTGAAGGGTCTAGAGCACAAGTCTGGTGAGGGGTGGTTGAGACTGGAGAAAGGAGGTTCAGGGGAGACCACCTCACTCAAGAACTCCTGGAAAGGAGGTTGGTGCCAGGTTGGGGTTGGAGAGGAAATGGCCTCGAGGTATGACAGGGGAAGTTTAAGTAGGACATAACAATTTCTCCCCCAGAAGTGTTGTCAAGACCAGGGCAGTGTTGGAGTCCCCATCCCCAAAAGATTTAAAAGTCGTGTAGATGTGGTGTTTAGTGACATCGTTTAGTGCTGGGCTTGACAGTGCTGGGTTAATGGGTGGGCTTGATGATCCTGAAGGTCTCTTCCAACCAGTATGATTCTGTGATTTTTTTAAATCTGTTTATACTCTGTCATTCTTTGGGTGGATGCGTAATACCTAACAGACTTTTTAGCATGATGAAAATAATAAGTCCATGGGTGGTAAAGGTATAAAAGAAAGCCCTGCTCCCTGAAGTGTAAATAAAGTTTTGTAGCTCAATTTATAGGCGTCTAGTAAACAGCTGTAGCGAGATGTGCAGCTTCAGCCTCTGAACATCACAGCCACACCTCCACGGTGCTTGCCTTCAGCGTGAAGAGGAGGACTGGCGCGTGCAGAGCAGAACAGTTGGTTGTTCCAGGCTTTTAAGCACAAATGTGTTTCGCTGCTAACAACCGGTTTGTGTGGAGGAGCGGAAAGGGCAAGGAATTGAAGTGTCAACTGTGGGCATATTTTTCTTCAGTCACTGCAATGTTCTTTTTATTTTTGACTTCCTCCCTCCCACCATTAAGACTGTCTTCTTCTGCCAGTAATAAAGCAACTCACCGGGAGATACCAAGCCAGAGGCAAAGAAAAGCTTTTCTTAGCTTTTGCTTCTCCCTGCTTTAGCAGCTGCTGAAAAAAAAAAGTGGTTTTAACCTGTGTTGTACCTGGGCTGCCTATAAGCCATGTCCCTGTAGTCATAGTCTGACACTATTTAACAACTTGTACAAAGAACCCAAGATAAAAGCACGAAGGTGGTCGCAGCCCTAACAAGCATGACATTTCTCTTCATGGGTCTTTTTTTCTGTGTTTGTGCTGCAAAAGAGCATTTTAGCAATGTAAATTGTGGGAAGGAGGAAATCAGCAAGGAAAGGACATGAAGATGATGGTCCCAGAGGATTTTTTTTTTTTCCCCTCTGTGCAATCCCTCTCTCCAAATGAACTACTGGATTTGATTAGGAAAATGAAACAGACTATTTTAAATGAACTAATATGGCATTTCTTTCACTCTTGTAGTTTGCATTTGTTGTATGGTGGGCTCTCTTTAGGCAAAATGTCAGTCTTGAAGAATTGTACCAGCATGCAGCACATAGCACACCTCAGCTGTCCCCTTTCTACCTTTAGCTTGGGACTGACAAGCACTTGATACTCGGCCTGGGTCTAGCAGGTTTCGGTGTGTGTTTTTTTTCCCTGATTATGTTCTGAACCCCAGCAAGGGGACTGGAATTAGCTAACAGATTTGTATAAAGTACAAGCCAGAACCAATTAGCCTTTCAAAGAGTTTTGCTTTGTTTAGCTCTACAGAGCAGAACACACAGTAGTAGTAGTTCAGTTACTGAAGTTATTTGATCTCACTCTGAATGCAAATAAAGAGCTGCTGTGCTGAACGACTTTGCATAGTCAATATTGGAGCTTACTTTTACCAGTTGTCAAACATAAGGGCTCTGTTGTCTGTCTTGTTCTGTATATATGCAGTGATACAGTGTATGCTGCAAACTTCATCCTTAAAGCTAAAAGCTCTTTGAAAATTTGCCTTTATGGATTTTTGTAAGGTTTGCCAGCTTTTAAAAATAGGCAGCAAAGGTTTATCATTTTTGTGTTTCATGTGAAACAAGGCAGTATTAGAAAGGGGCTGACTAAAAGCAAAATGAGAAAGGAAGGTCAGTGAACAAGGAAGCAAAAAATAGCGGGGGGCTTGTGGCCCACTGGAGTGAGGCAAAGAGCAAGGCACAACTGCTTGAAACAAACTGGCTTGTGGCAGGAGGAAAACAGTGTTCAGAATAAAAAGCATGGAGAGTAATTTAATGTCACCATTGTCTGAAAATCTTCCCTGCTGCAGTGGCTTCTGCATCACTTTTCAGGCATGACTGACCACATTTCTTTTCTTTAGTCTGTATGTCTTGGAGATGGTGTTATGTGGCTCTTAAGCTTCTGAATTAAAAAAAAAAAATAGCAAGGCAGAAAATAAATTATTACTTTGACTTTATAAAAAGTCAGGGAAATTTGTCAAGCCTACAGTGAGACAGATTTTGCTCATGGATCTTTTCAGAGCATGCAGCCTTCCCACTGTAGAATTAAATTGAATCCCAACAGTCTGTAATATAATAGTTGGTTTAAAATGCTTCCTGGAAAGTTTTTTGCATGCTCATGTGTAACATAGTGTATAGTCTATTCAGGTGTTTGCTTTCAGGAAAAAAGTATTAATCAAATATCAGTGAAGGAGGTAGAGCTTTCAGAAACTGTTTTGGCTGATGCTTACACAATCCTGGGCTAAAATGCACGGATACAGAAGAGATGATAGGAGTTAGTTACCATTTTCATTCCAGGATGCTTTCTGAGTGCCATCTAGTGTTTGCTTTCTAATTAAAAAACATGAAGCTGCTGTTTTATACAATTGGTTTATCCTGTATTCACATAAAGGGCATGATTTAAAAATCATACTATTATTTGAAACTTTTATAGAAGACTTTCTGTAGAGGACATTAGAGGGAATGCTCTTTTCCTGAGACCAAGAAATAAAAATCAACAGATGCATCAAAACTTTTTCACTCTTGTAGTGTTTTATAAAGTCTCTTGAATCCAACTACTAAATTTTATCTGTTTTTATTTCCAGGTCATGTATGGAACTTTAGTTTCCATTATAGTTCTACGATCTGTTTATATAGTGTTATGGTAAGTAACCATTTAGTTCAGCATTATAAGACATAACTTAGCATTTGCATCTTTTTATGGTGAGCATAACATGAGAAATTGCCTATGGCAAAATTTCTTTAGGTACATAATGCAAGTTCATGTGCTCTGCTTGGTAGGAAGGGAATGGCTCATCTTGCATTTTTTGAAGCCGTTGGGTTAAAGTTAAACAAAACTGAGATTGCTACACTTATGATCAGCGTTCACTGCCAGGTGTTCTGCTAGTGGCTTCAGCTGTTAGCCTGGGACTTCAAGGGCAATGGAGTCTTGATTTTCATATTGCTGGGTACCATGAGAAATCTATTGTCAGCATTCAAACTAAGGATGAGATTTGGAGAGAGGTGAGAGTAAGACTGCAAAACTGAGCTATCTGTTATTATTTTCCCCTCCTCTTCCCTACTCAAGTATCTACAATTGAAATGTAAGCAATATTAACACAGGAGGTTAAATGATAGTTTTCCTTACAGCTTTAACTGTGTAAAGTTAGGTGCACATTATGGAAATGGAAATAAAAACTATGTATAATAAACAGAAGGGTATCAGAAGCGTTAGGAGATTTTGAGAAACATTAAAATCATCAGAGCACAGACTTGGTGAAAGTGAAGACAAAGGAACTGAATCAGTATGGGGGTAGACACCTTTAGCTTTCAAGTGTTCATTTGGTTGCCCCTTCCCGTCTTTCCCCTGTGAATAGTTGGTGCTCTTGTGTGTTTGGGAATTTCCCCTGAAAATTACTGATTTATCTCTACTGCCTTAATTCTAAATGTGCTTTTTGTTAAACTTTGTTTTGAGCTATATATCTATATCTGTTCAGGAACACAAGTTAGAATTCAACAAAATATGTGAATTTAAAGTATATTCCTTGAATCACCTTCCAATTGCAATTTCAATTTGGTTTGACTTATCCCATAAAATCCACACAGATCAAGCATAAGTGTTCACCGACTTCTATTAAGCAAGAACTTAAAACTGATAGCGTGTCACTTGCATCATTAGAAACAATCATTAGTTTAAAAGCACTTCTCAAACCCATGAACATGTAAATTTTCATCCTGAGAGATCTTAGGTAATACTGCCTTAATTCACTTCCAAGGGAAATTAACTTGATTCAAATTTGGATCATTTTAATGTTGTTCTTATGCAAGGATTTAGCACAGTTCTAGTCACTTACATTTCTTTCTGTTTGTGTAGACAAACCCTTGGGTCTGTTCTCTTTCCAGTTCTGCAAATTCCACACACTTGCACATTCTTATTAGTTCTGAAGCATTTCATTGACTCTTGTCACTATCAGTAACACCCCCATCCTCCCTCACAGAGTATCATTCATTGTTTTGCTCCAGCAAAGTCTGTCTTAAAGTTCCACCTACTTTTTCTCTTCAGTTTCAGGGGTTTGGAGTGTATTTTCCTAATTAGCTACATCCCTTCATTGCAACCTAGCCCTACAAAGACTTGCTTCCTCCATTAATTATATTACGCAAACTGGTTAGAAAGTTGAGGTGGGGAGAGAAGTAGGTTTGAACTACTTCTGAACTTAACTGCTACTGTTTTTTAATTAGCTCTGCTAGAGAAGCTGTACCAACCTGAAGGCACCCTTTCTTGTCTCTAAAAGTCATCCCCAAGTACATTTTGGATTTAGTTCCTCTGCGTTGCTAAAACATATCCCTGTCCTTCCACTCATAGTACTTGCATGTGTCCAAGCCTGGTTCAACTTGCATATCAGTCCTGATTTTGGCTTTATATTGTTTCTTACTTCCTTAATATATATTAGCTTCCTGTTATTCATATTTCTTACTGCAGAGCTTGAAGTCCCTTGGAGTTTAGAGTGAAAATTTCAAACAACATCCTCCTGCTGCTTCCTTCTGTCCTCATTGATTCTTGCCGTTCCTGCCTGTTTCCCCTCCCGCTTTTCATCTCTTTTTTTGCCTCTGCTTCCTTCCCAAGATTACGACTTGGCAAATGTTGTTCTCTATTCACAAAGCATGTTCCCCATTAATAAGTGATGCCAGCTTCTCTCTCTTCCCTTCACAAAACACCACCATTTATTCCCTGAACAATTTTAGCTATAATTACCTAATTACCAGCATGTGTAACATACCATTTAGTGTTCTTTCATGTCCTGGGCTTGCTTATGCCTCTAGAGCACTGAGTTGGGAATATGACAGTGTAGTCTCTGCCATGTACCGCATGGTGCTCCATGCATTTATTAGACTAAAATAATAATTTTGCTAGTTTATATTGGCAGTACACTTGCTGTGAACATATACAACTCGTATCTGGTTAGCTTGCCCTGTGGAAGAAGCAGTACCTGTCTTGTTTTGCACTTATGGGGTTGTTCAGCCTGGAGAAGAAAAGGCTCCAGGAATACCTTATTGTGGCCTTCCAGTACTTAAAAGAAAGTACTATAAGAAAGATGGGGACAATCTTTTTTACAGAGACAGTTGTGACAGGACAAGGGGTGATGGCTTTAAGGTAAAAGAGGGGAGATTTAGACTAGTTATAATTACAGAATCATAGAATGGGTTGGGTTGCAAGGGACCTTAAAGATCATCTAGTTAGGACCCCCTGCTTTGGGCAGGGACACCTCCCACTACACCAGGTTGTGCAAGGCTCCATCCAACCTGGTCTTGAACATAGCCAGTGATGAAGTATCCACAACTTCCTTGGGCAACCTCTGCCAGTGTTACACCACCCTCAATGTGAACAGCTTCTTCCTAATTTAAATGTACTCTCTTCCAGTCCGAAGCCTTTACCCCTTATCCTATCCCTACAAGCCCTTGTAAAAAGTCACTCCCCAGTTTTGTTGTAGACCAAATGTAAGGAAGAGGGTTTTTTTTAGTGAGGGTGCTGAGACACTGGCCCAGGTTGCCCGGAGAGGTGGTAGAAGCCTCATCCCTGGAAACGTTCCAGGTCATGTTGGATGGTGTACTGAGCAACCTGCTATCTGAGCAACCTGCTGTAGTTGCAGATGTCCCTGCTCCCTGCAGGGAGGCTGGAACCTGATGACCTTGAAAGGTCCTTTCCCACCCAAACCATTCTATGCTTCTATGCTATTGGTTGCCAGTGCTCACAGCTCTGAAACTTGTACTGTGTGTAACGCAGTGTAGAAAAAGCATCTCAAATGTATTTTAACTATGCATTCATAATGCTTAAAAAAGACTCAAATAGTATTTCATGGCAGCCTTTTAGGGTTGGAATTGCTTTTGGAGTTGTCTTACTAGGGGAAAGGAGGAAGTGCTACCAACTTCCAGGTAGGAAGTTTACGGTTCCGTGGTTCAACCTGAATGCAGATAGTGAAGGTAAATTCATTAAAGATGCACTTTCTTGCATCTGATTCTTCAGTGTGTTTCCCATTATCCTAAAGAGGATTTTTATTTTTCTTCCAAAATGAAACTGACTTTTTCCATCCCCAGTATCTCTCAAAGATAAAATACAACATGAAGTTACTGTTTTCAAAAAACATTCATTTGGTCAATCGTTGGTCATGGTGGTCTACATTCACAAAAGCCTACGGTCATTGAGAAAGACCTTACTTAAAGAAGTCCCCTAGTACAAGAATGTCATGTATTGGAAATGAGCCTCTTTTGGGAGAGTCCTATTTGGTAAAATGGATATTTTTTAATGATTATACATAGGACTGAAGAATTAGTACGCCAAGTTCAGTTTTCCCACTTATTGCTGCATTAGAAATTTAAGGGAACAGTTAGAAATACTGAAGTAAAACAGTTAAAAGACCAGTCTCAGAGAATGTGAATTCAGGAGAGAGGGGAGAAGGTAAGACATAATCCTTTAAATAGATGAAATTTGAAGTTCATACTTTTCTTTTTGGGGAGAAAAATAATGAAGCAGTTTATTTGTGTGTAATAGTATTTATATATGCTACAAGCTGACTCTAAAGCTTCTTGAATTAAACTTTGCATTATTTCTCTCTCTCTCTAGGGTATACCCGTGGCTTAGAGGTCTAGGCTATACATCTTTAACTGTATTTTTAATGGGATTTTTTCTCTGGAATGTGGACAACATTTTCTGTGATAAATTAAGGTGAGTACTTTCATTTTGTCTGGATAGCTCTTAATAGTCTTTAGCGTAAAGCTTTGGCTTTCTACGTAGTGTATATTCAAGGCCATCTCATGGTGTGTATGGTACAGTGCCCACAAAACACAAGGATTTTATCCAGTTTGCTCATGATTGCATTCAGCACTTGACAGGCTTTTGAATGTTTTTTTATCCATGAATAGTTTTATTTTTTAAAATAATTGATATTTCTCTTCAGCTACAATTTAAATTGAGAGAAAGTAATGTCACTGAAGTAATTTTGAAGATCTGTGGCTTACTAAAGCCTGCTATTCACACTTGATTTCATTTGAATGTGTTTTTTATCCTGCTTTTTTTTGTTGTTTTTTCTGCTCTTGCCATTTCCCAGGAAAATATCAAAAGCAGTAGTTCTGCAAGTTGAAGAAATGGCTATTGCAGTATATCTGTCAGTAATAAACAACAGCTGTTTGAGTGTCTCAGAAGGAACAGGAACTCTGTGAGCCAATACACCATGCTTGGCTGTCATTATCAGCCTGAAGTGTTCTTTCTGGCTTAGCAGTTGCAGAGGAGGCCAGGAAAGAGTTCTTCTTTCTTTAGAGTACTGTCAAGTGGGGTAAAAAAGGCTTTCAGACAAAACTTGTAGGAACCTACCATCTGGCAGCCCAGAAGGCCAGCTGTATCTTGGGCTGCATCAAAGCAGTGTAGGCAGCAGTTTGAGGAAGGGGATTCTGCCCCTCTGCTCTGCTCTGGGGAGACCCCCACGCCTCTGCGGTGCTGGGTCCAGCTCTGGAGTCCTCATCACAGGAGAGACAGGAACCTGTTGGAGCAGGGCCAGAGGAGCCCCAGCAATGCTGGGAGGGCTGGAACCCCTCTGCTGGGAGGCCAGGCTGAGAGAGTTGGGGTTGTTCAGCCTGGAGAAGAAAAGGCTCTGGGGAGGCCTTTCAGTACTTCAAGGGGCCTATCAGAAAGATGGGGAAAGACTTTTTAGCAGGGCCTTTTGTAACAGGACAAGGGGTGATGGTTTAAGCTGAAAGAGGGGAGATTTAGGCTAGAGAGAAGGAAGAAATGTTTCATAACACTCAGGGTTATGAAACACATGCCCAGGTTTCCCAGAGATGTGGGAGATGCCCTGTCCCTGGAATCATTCCAAGTGAGGTTGATGAGGGCTCTGGGCAGCCTGCTCTAGCTAGAGATGTCCCTGCTCCCTTCAGAAGAGTTAGTACAGTTGACCTTGAATGGTCCCTTCCAACCCAAAGCATTCTATGATCTCATTGAATGGCTAGATATTTTGTCCATGTGAGAAAGACCTCTGGTCCAACAGGTTGTCCTCTTAATGTGCATTCTTCTGAAACTGGACAGCTGCATCGTGACACCTTTCTTGGGTTATTTTTGATGCTTTTGTTCCACCATAAGCTGGAGAAGATTAAAAAGTTGATGCCAGCATCCAGAAAATCTACCCTTGACTATCTGATAAACTTTCCTGAAACTTTAAAAAAACGTATAGGTGTAGTGAGTATAATGCATGGTGCCTGATCCCCAGAAATGCTTGATACAGATGGGATAGAAAACTTATGTGCTAACACGAGTGGGTGGGTGTACAGTGACTTTGCAAGTATTGGCATCAGGGTGGATTTTTGCAGCTGCATCACATCACTGGTGAGATTGTAACCCCCAATTCACCGAGTCTCCTGAGCTACTGCAGGTTCATGGGGCTTCTGAACTTGTTCCCAGACTCAAAGATGACACCAGCTGCTGAAGCACTTTTTTCCATCCTCATTTTGTAAAAGGGAAAAAAAAAGTCAACATATTTCCTCTAATACTTGTTTGGTTATGAATCTGGAAAATAATTAATACACATTTTTACTAGCTTTAATCGGATGTCTGCAGAGCCTTTGATTTCTCCAAGTAGTATTATAACTCAAACCTTTAGAAAAAATTCATATTCCAGTTCCTTGTAAATTTTTCTCTAAAGATCTAACTTGTGAATCACCCACCTACCTCCTCTTTTTGATTTTAATATTTACAATTGTGTTTTGATTCAGGTTTTGTCCTTCCATTAAATTTGGATCATATTTAAAAAAAACCCAAAACATAACAGTGAAAATATCTATAGCACACAACTTCCCTGGTTGGATCCATGCACTTTTGAACTTGAGCATTGAGATTTTCTGCCATGCAAAGGCTTGGAGGCTGTGCCAGGGTGACAGTCTGTGTGTTCCACTATGTCATTCCCAGGCTGCCTGAATCAGAGCTCTGTGTTCATATTTGTCACCGAGCAGCTCTGGAGATGAAGCAGTAGCTCGGGGATTAGCATTTAGTCAGGGGTACAGAAGACTGTAACATCAAGCAGTAAATAAGTATTACAGAAACTGCAGATTATTCTCCCTTAACACCTGCAATCATAGTTTCTCCTCTTTTGTTTTGACTGAATGTGAAATGAAAGTCGAAAAAGAACACAGGCAGATGCAAACACTAGTTCCACCATCAGCCAAAATAGACTTTATCTGCAGAAGCTGACTGAGCAGAAGTCAGAGCATTGTAGTTCCTTCCCTTTCGTTACCTATCTCCATCCCATAGCCTCTTCCCAGGTAGCTCACACCCCATAACTGTGCAAAATACAAAGCATGTTGGCAGACTATTTCAAGTCCCTCTCCTTTCATTGCTTCCTCACTAAACACCCATTTTGTCTCTCTTCTAGACTACAACAGAGAAAGGCAAGCTAAGCTTCCATGGGGCTGGAGAATAGGTGGTGTGAGTGCCACATGTGATGCCCGATGGATCCCTTTTCTTATCTCAGACCTTAAACTCAGCGGTTCATCTTGGGTTCAAAGGGTTTGGGGAAGGAAAATGGGAGAAATCATTTAGGACTGTGGGATTCCATAAATATATTCCCTGAAATACAGACTGGAGCATCTTTCTTACAAGACAAGGCTGGAGCCCTGGGGCTGTTTGGCCTAGAGAGTAGAAGACAGAGAGGGGACCTTCTCAATGCTTATCAGTAACTAAAGGGCAGGGATCAAGAGGATGGGGCCGGATTCTTGTCAGTGGTGCCCAGCAACAGGACCAGGGGCAGCGGGCACAAACTGGAACCCAGGAGCTTCCATCTGAACAGGAGGAGAAACTTCTTTCCTGTGAGGGTGCCAGAACTTGGATCAGGCTCCCCAGAGAGGTTGTGGAGTCTCCTCCTCTGGAGAGATTCCAAACCCACTTGGATGTGGTCCTGGGCAGCCTGCTCTGGGTGACCCTGATGGAGCAAGGGGGTTGGACAAGGCGACCTCCTATGGTCCCTTTCAGGCCCTGCCATTTTGGGATTCTGTGCATTTTGCTCCCAAAAGTAACTAATCACATATTGTATGAAGAACTGTGTGCTTTCTTCAAATGTATAAAAAAAACCAGTTTGCTAGTAGCTTTCTGCACTGGCAGTATAGGGTGTAACTGCTGTTCCTCACCTGCTGAAAGCCTGACTACATGAAGCCTCCCTCATTCATAAAGCACATGCCTGAGATACGGAAACAGTGATGTGTGATCTGACAGTCAAGCACTGTGAACTGAGATTGCATAGCTTATAAAAAACCCCACCAAACATGGCATAATGTTTCTTTCTTATAGAGCACTACGAGAGAAGATGCCTCCTGTTGTGGGAGCTGTGACACAGTTTCATGCGTGGTGGCATATCCTCACGGGCCTGGGCTCTTACCTTCATATCCTGCTAAGGTAGAAAATGTTTTCTAATCTGGGTGTTCATAAAATAGCCTTAAGAGTTTTCCTAGGTTCACATCTACTACATCTAAATTGATAGATCAGCCAGAAGAGCAGGCAAATGACCTCTTAGTAAATTGTTGGGAGTTTTTCCTTTTCTCTTTGCAACTAGTCTAAAAGTTATGTAAAAGTAATTTATATTCTTCAAAATGTAATTATCAATCATGAAATAGTTGTTGTTCCTCAGGAAAATGCAATTCAGAAATCTGAACCTCGTGGCAGTTACTGTCAAATAGTTTTGCAGTTTATTAATTTAAAACCATACGATATTAACTTTCTGTTCTCGAGCAGCAGTCCTGAAGTACTTTTACATACTTGATTTTAGAAGCATAACTGGTCTTTTTGACTGTCGCTTCTGAAAACTATCAGGTATCATGCTGTAGAGCAGAAGGGCGATGGCTGAAAAGGTTGGAGCAGAGGCGTTCCCCGAAGTGCAGGGTGTTCGTTGTAGCAGGACACTGAAAGGAGTCTGAGGTTTGCCAGTCTGCAGACAGCTGCCTCTTGTCTCTTGTCTTGCTCTTTATCGCCACCTAGTGGAACCAGAAATAAAACCAGAATTTAAGATGGAATATAATTTCTGTAGTTTTGTTCATTCTGTAGTTTTGTTCATTCTGTAGTTTTGTTCATTCTGTAGTTTTGTTCATTCTGTAGTTTTGTTCATTCTGTAGTTTTGTTCATTCTGTAGTTTTGTTCATTCTGTAGTTTTGTTCATTCTGTAGT
>JANHFY010022063.1:0-19901 GCA_027560095.1 Chloroceryle inda | reverse complement strand
TTCTGTAGTTTTGTTCATTCTGTAGTTTTGTTCATTCTGTAGTTTTGTTCATTCTGTAGTTTTGTTCATTCTGTAGTGAAACGTTTCTTTTTTACCCCTTAACCATAAGAGAATGTGTGTTCAACAGATACATTCAGTGTAGCTGTGAAAACTTGGTTCCATATCAGTTTTTCTACACCTAACACAGTATTGTCCTTTCTTGGCAGGTGTTAAAATAGCTAGTGAAAGGAAAATTCAAGGCAGATCAGTACATTCCCAGTAGCTATTCTGATAGTTTATACATAGATACATACATACTTGTGTATATATGTACATACATATATATGGATGTGTATCTATATATACCTGTGTGTGTGCATATATATGTGTGCAGATATAAAATATGTCAGGGTATGTGGAAAACAGCTGCTCCATTTTGACTGACAGGTTGTCTGCTGCTCTGAACAGCTTGAAATAATCTTTTGAAGGAAATTCCTTATGGATACCAAGCAGATGTAGACAGTTTGGATAGCATAGGCAAGGTTTTTTCCAGCATGCTGCTCAGAGAAAGTAATTTGGGTTTGCATCCTCTAGCCCCTGGGGAATGTGCAGATGCCTGATTCATCTGCCCTACCCCAATGAACTACATGCTTTCCCTGCAGTAGTTTCCCTCGTTTCTCAGCTCCACAGTGGCATCGCCTATGTCTGCTTAAAAAAGTGAGGGTCTACTCAGGAAAACATCTGCTGAGGGTAGAGCATGTAGAAGAAGAAAAATAAGGTAGAGAATCAAGCTATGTTGATTCCCCACCCACCTTTAACATCTGCTGTATTTTGTGGTACACTGATTTAATTTCATCCTTCCAAAATGACAGGCTCTAGTCCCTGTTTAGTCTTTTCCATCGCAGAGAGAGGATTCTCTTCCCTGGGTTTCTCTTTCTCCCTACACAGGTTATAGGGTAGATTAGTTTGCTAATCATAGTCTAGCACAAAGGAATTTACTGCAGGCTAATGTCTCCTGTGTTGAATAAATCTGGGCAGAAAGGGTAGTTCTGCAATCACAGAAGCAGTTATTTTCTAATTGGAAAATAAAACTGGGTTAAGTAGCTCATTATTATTTTATATGCTGTTTTATACATGAAACTTCAAGCACGCTTTTCTCCTTTTCCTCAGTTTATACACCAGGACACTTTTCTTGAAACACAGGCCAAAGGTGAAGGTAAGAAAGCAAGATTTTGTGTCCATTAGTGCACAGCAGCATTCAGATGCCTTGTGTTTTGAACTTGCATTGGGACTCACTAATTATGCCCTTTAAGTTACCATCTTCGATTTCTACTTGTATCCAAGAAATGAAGTTGAAATGATGGTTAATAGTGTTTGGTTTCTGTTCCAAGTGACATAATACTCCAGGAAATCATTCCCCTCTTCCTTCTTGTTTGTTTGTTTTAACAGTTTCTTTTTGGAATATGGCCTGTTCTTCTTGTGGAGCCACCCAAGAAGCTTTGACTGCGACCTAGGCAGTCACAAGTGATCACGTAGCCTGGCCGAATAAAGCGATTCAACAGTGACTGGGGCTGAAGTGTCAGACTTACGGATTAAGTACCAGTGCTATAAAAAGACTTCTCTGTGTTACTCCTCCAACCAGCCAGAACAGAGCAAAGAGTTGGCACACTAGGGAAATAATGTTTAGTATAGCTTTATTCTAAGTTGTTAAAAAAAATATTAAGACACAATATTTTTATGTATATAATGTATAGCTGATGATACTGAGCTAATGTTTCGTGCTGGTCACAGAAAACTAACCATTTTTGAAGTGGATTGCGTACATTTTTCCTTCAGTTGTTGTTCTTCCTGTGGTTTAAACTAATACTAGTTTAGTTAAAATATTAGTTTAGTTCATTTCAGTTAGAATGACAAAAATGGACCATTGTTGGCCAAGCTGAGCATTTGTGTGGCCTATAGTGAACTGAATGCTTAACCTGAACTACTTTAATCTTGCACTTTTATACAATTAATGAATTACGTAATGATTGACTTAGGGCTTATTCTATCTTGCTTTTCCACAGCCTCCTTTGCAGTTTATATTTTAAGCAAAATGGTTGGGATACCTGTGCCATTTAGTTCATTTTGTACCAAGCTTCCCTTTTCTCTCCAACTACTAAAGTGCATCGTGGTGGATATTCCAGGGTGTGGCCAGCAGAAGACACTTAAGATGGTGAAGCATTATAGGGGTTCTTGTTTGCATCTGGAAGCTGAATTCCTAATTCGTTTGACCAGCGATCCATCAGGAGACTGCAGGGTGACTGTATAAACACAAGAAACACTTAAAATTTTTTTATAATCATTATGTACATGCCTCCCTTTTCTATCCCCACTTTTTTACTCCCCCATGTCCCATTCACACTACAGATTGACAAACATCTTAGGCATGTGCTAGTTCAGTTTTGAAGTCCTCTCTTCCCCTTATTTTCAAGTCTTAAATATTGGTCTGACTTTGAGAAGCATCTTCTTATTCAGAAGTACTGAAGAAAGGGTAATAAACGTGATTGATGTTGAGGATGCCCCAAAATATAATTGGCAGCACTTTGATTGCTTGTTCTTACTCTGTCCATCGCATGGTTACTCCGTGGAAAGTTGACCACCTTTATAAAACCAAACTTTGGGCACTACTAAGAGGGACAAACTCTTTGGTTTCTGCAAGTTTTATCTACCCAGCCGAAGAAAGTTAACAGGTATCCGTAAAGAAAACATTGAACTAACACATTTTTTCAAAATATACCTCATATTGGAGGCAGTGGTTTTGACTCTTCAGATCTTGGCATGACTAACAGAGTCTGTCTTTGGGCCTCCTGGCTGCCATGCTATGCAATTTTTGTCTACTTTTGATGCTCTGAGGCATTTATTCTTTTTGCCATGAAGGAAGAAAGGGAAATGTTCAAATTGATTGGAAATCCCCCTCTGTATTGATTTAAAAAGTGGCCACAGCAGCAAGGCACAGTAATGTAGCTATAAAGCTGTCTCCCAGATCAGAGAGTCCCTGCTATTGTACAATCAGCACTGACTAAACTGGTCTTTTCCCTTTAAAGTCTTTTTTTCCTGTTTGCGTCCTCCATGTCCATCAGTAGTGCTCCTACTGATGTGAATCTCCACATAAAATTGTGGCTTTTGTTATGTGAGTGACCCTGGACTCTTGAGATCAAACAGACCCAAACTCGAGGCTAGAAAAAGATACTTAACCTTGAGTGACTGCAGTGAGTTTAAGCACGTGCTGACAGCAGTGCATTTCAACCTATAATCAGCAAACCACTATAGAGATTCCAAAGTGAAAATTTTAAAACAGACTGGTAGTCAGGCAGCTCCAGTTCCATAGACAAGGTCAGCATCTGTTGGGAAATTTGAGTGATCTTCAGACTTGAAAGACATTGGAATAACTAGCACAGAGGTAGGAAAATGCTGTCTTGGGTCAAGAATCTGCAGTTATCCAGAAGACACATTTTTTTGTAAAGAGATTTGAGAACTGTTTTAAAAATGTAGCTTAAAAATAAGTGCCTGCCCATTCACCTCCAGGCTCTCTCCAGCACATTTCTGCATGCTGTATCCAATTTTCTTACTTAGTACGTTGACGTGTGTTTGTAAGTTTGGGAGAGAGTCCCATAGTAGGAGCAATGCAGCAAGGAGACATCAGCAGTCACTTGTGGCATCTGCTAGGTATGGTGGTATTGTTAAGAAAATGAACACCACCTTTACTTTAGTGGCCTTAGCTCTGTTACTGGAGGATCTGGGGACTCTGTTTTCCCTGTGATTGCAGGAAAGTGTGCCGGAAAGCCACTTGCTTGTTGATTAGACTTCTCTACAGTCATAAATTTTAAAGAAATTTGTGGATTCTCCTACGCATTTGCAATTAGGAAGTGTATGGCGTTTTTTCAGTTCTTGTTGAATTAAATTGTCCAGATTTTAAAAAGTTGTCAAAGCTCTTGGTTTCATTTTATGCTCCTGTTAGCTTTTCATTCGCATATTGCTGGTCACTGATGTTTTTATCTTTAAAAACATTACACAGATTGGCTTCATTCCAAAGGACCAAAAACATGCACACCTTTACTACCCTTCCAGCAGCCTTCCTTTCAGGTTAAGTTAGACCCTGAAGAATGTAATTTATGTGTGTATCCTAAGCATAAATAATCTAAAAATATGGGTGCTTTGGTTTGACTGCCTTACTGATCTTGTGAGCGATACTGAAAATGGCAAGCCAGTTTTCACCGTGTGTCACTGAAATTCAGACTGCCTTTTCTAGTGCCTGGGAAGACGAACATCCTTACTCCTGTAATGTGTTAAATGTCTGTCAAATAGTCTTTCATTCGTATCATTTGTACAACATGCTGATTTTATTTCTACAAACCTTAGAGTGGCATATTCCAAACTTTCTTGCACTGCATCTTACAAGGTGGGTCATCTTTGATCCTATTCTTCGAGTAGGATTCAGACAGCAACTTCTTTAAAGAGAGCTATGGAAGTAGCAGGCATCATTTAATATGAACCGTGTAGGATGTGGTGGACAGACTAGATGGCAATAAGCTCTTTTATTCGCTAACATCTATGAAGAACCAGGAAATCTGCCATCTCACGACCATCGGCTTGGCACAGATCAGCAGCAAGTAGTTCTGCAGACCGTGAGCTGAAACGTTCTCCCTTGGAAATAAGGGGAAAAAATCAAATTTGCTCTTCCCAGTACAGATCAACACCATACCTTATGTTGGGAGTCTAGATTTTTTGGATACGGCGCAAGACATGTATTATCCAGAAGCAAAGATAAGACTTGAGAAGCATAAATCTGCCATCAGGAGGGATCTTAACCGTGTTTTGAAGACAGTGTTGACGACTAACATCTCCAGACTTCATTTGAATGCTTTCTCTTGTAACACAGGGAAGATGTGCTACCCACAAGTGTTCAGCAGACTACCCCGTGGTCAGAATTGGAATATTCAGTCTACCACTTGCCGATCTACCTCTGTTGTGTATTGTACAATACCTGCGCCCTTAATTTTATCTGCCTGGAGCTGCAGATGTTAGAGCAGCCTGACAGGCCACGCAGCCTCGGGGCTGGAAAGAGGATTGTATTGATCCACGGCTGACTCTGCTCACTTTCCGTAAACTCATTCCGTGGCTGTCGCTTTTAGGCTG
Source organism: Chloroceryle inda (assembly GCA_027560095.1). Taxonomy (NCBI): domain Eukaryota; kingdom Metazoa; phylum Chordata; class Aves; order Coraciiformes; family Cerylidae; genus Chloroceryle; species Chloroceryle inda. The sequence continues at coordinate 14,747 of JANHFY010022063.1, read as the reverse complement.
TGCTCAGTCTGCTGTTCATCTGCCTGCAGAAGTCTGTCTGCTTTACAAACAGATACAAGTAGGAGGACTTTAATTCAGACAGGCCAAGTGAAACCTTTTTTGCAGTTAAGTTACATTTAAAGCTAAGATGCAGACAGTATAACTTGTTTTACGTGTTTTTGGAAGAGATGTGTTTTATAATTAGTCTTAATTCTCTTTTAATCTAATATCATACTGTCTTGTTTGTCTGAAGGGAAATTGTGTGATTTGAAATGCAGTTGATTCTTTGGGTTGTGTAGTGCATTTGCTTCTAACAAGCAGCTGAATGACTTTTTCAGCTAACTCCTCCACATGAAACTCTTACCAATAGAAAATTCTCACAGTGACATGAAAGTTTCTCACAGTTACTACCACCTTGTTTAGTCTGCATTTAAGAATTTTGGTAATACTGGGGCCTTTTTTTCTTTTTAACCTGTTTCTCTCCATGGATGTATTTTTGGCATTTGATAGCAGGTGGTGAAACAACTCAATACAACATTTCTCAGTGGAAGACGAGCTCTAAGGAAGCAGGACTGCTATTTTCTTCAGTAGACTCAGAACCCAGGAGCACACCTTAAATTGGGCAGAACCTGTGCCCTGTTATTTAAAATGACACATTCAGGTAAAAATGGTTTACTTTAAAGAAACACCATCTGCCCTTTATAAGTAGGCAGTGGGAAGCTTTAACCACACAGTCCTCTTTAACTGTGAGTATGAAGAGGGATAAACAATGGAGCTGTTGTTAACCATGAGGAGCAAAAGCCAGAAGGAGATTAAGAAATCTTGCCTGGAAAGAGAATAACAACAGATTAAGCACAGAATCCCATAGTATTACGTCAACCACCCTCCTGATAACTGCACTTTAGATACTTATGTAAGAAGCTTGAATGTTTCGCTGTTTATACATTTAACTTTCCGTGCTGACTCTGCACTCTTTACCAGAGAGGTGATGTAGACTCTGTTACATTCGGCTCATTGTCGATTGATCAGCTGTCTTTTTTTATGAGGCTGGAACGTGACACGGATTGTTTTGTACATGAATTGAATACATTTCTTAGCCAGCAAGAATGTACTCTGCCAGCTTTGTTTGAGAGTCCATAACGTAACTACAGAGAATATACTGTATAACTACTAACATGGGTTTTGAGTTTCATTGTTCAGTTTCTTTTGCTCACGACTGCCTATGACTGCCAAGTGCCTGATCTCTTTGTCACAACTCTTTGCTGAGAGCTGAGGCTGTGTTTTCTCCTGGGGCCCAGAAGACAAGCCTCTCTCCATCATTTATCATTAATGGTTAATGGGGGAGGTCCTGGATGACTGTAGACTTTCCGATGTGACACCCATCTACAAGAAAGGCAGGAAGGGAAAGATTATAGAACAGTTCATTTTGGGGGTCATCGTGAGGCATGTGCAGGACAACAGGGGGATCAGGCCCAGCCAACATGGGTTCATGAAAGGCCAGCCCTGTTGAACCAACCTGATCTCCTTCTGTGATCAGGTGACCTGCCTAGTGGGTGAGGGAAAAGCAGTGGATGTTGTCTACCTGGACTTCAGTAAGGCATTTGACACCATTTCCCAAAGCATTTTGCTGGAGAAGCCAGCGGCTCATCGCTTGGACAGGTGGACTCTTCACTGGGTTAAAAACTGGCTGGATGGATGAGCTCAGAGAGTTGTGGTGACTGGGGTTAAATCCAGTCGGTGACCAGTCACAATAGCTGTCCCTCGGGGCTCAGTTTTGAGACCAATCTTGTTTAATATCTTTATCAATGAACTGGACAAGGATCAAATGCACCCTTGATAAATTTGCAGATGACATGAAATTAAGTGGGAGTGTCCATGTGCTTGAGGGTAGGGAGGCTCTGCAGAGGGATTTGGACAGGATGGAGCGATGGGCTGAGGTCAATGGGTTGAGGTTTAACAAGGCCAAGTGCTGGGTCATGCACTGTGGTCACAACAACCCCAGGCAATGCTGCAGGCTTGGAGAAGAGTATCTGGTAAGCTGCTTGTTGGAAAAGGACCTGGGGGTGTTCGTTGGTAGCAGGCTGAACAGGAGCCAGGAGTGTGCCCAGGGGTCAAGAAGGCCAATGACATCCTGGCCTGGATCAGAAACGATGTGACCAGCAGGAGTAGGGAGGTGATTGTGCCCCTGTACTCGGCATTTGTGAGACTAAATCTTGAGTACTGTGTCCAGTTTTGGGCACCACAGTATAAGAAGGACATTGAGGTGCTGGAGCAGGTCCTGAGAAAGGCAACAAGGCTGGTGAGAGGTCTAGAAAATATGTCTTGCAAAGAGCAGCTGAGGGAACTGGGGTTGTTTAGTCTAGAGAAGAGGAGGCTGAGTGGAGACCTTATTGCTCTCTACAACTACCTGAAAGGAGGTTGTAGTGAGGCTGATGTTGGTCTCTTCTCACAAAATACTAATGATAGGAAAAGAGAAAATGGCCTCAAGTTACATCAGGGGAGGTTTAGATTGGATATTAGAAATTGTTTACTAAGAGAGTGGTTGGGCAATGAAACAGGCTGCCCAGGGAGGTGGTAGAGTCACCATCCCTGGAGGTGTTTAAAGAACGAGTAGATGCAGCACTTGAGGTTATTGTGTAGTGGTTAGGGATACGTTGGGATGAAGGTTGGACTTGACAATCCTAGAGGTCCTTTCCAACCATAATAATTCTAATAATTCTAACAGTGGCCTTGGTAGGTGGGAGGACAGTTTGCTTTTTGTTAAAAATTCTCCTACTGCAGGAGTCACAGCACTGTTTTGTGTTGCTTTACAGAAGTGTAGTTATCCAGCACATGGCTGCCTCTGCTTGGCTCACACCTGAGCCTGACTACCCAATGTCCCTGGTGCTGTTGAGTCTTTTCAGATGTTGAAAGATGGTTGAGGGATTTAGCCCCACAGCTGGTGTTTATTTTAGTGAGTGTAGTTCAGTGACAGGCAGTGTGAGGGCGCAGATGTCAAGCAAGTGCTTTATGCAGAGCCCTGTGACTGGAACTTCCTGACATGCTCCAGGCAGGACTGGGCATATGGGGATTCATCCGTTCAACTTGGGATGCAGGTTGAGGTCTGAACCTCTTACTTCAGAACGCTCCCTTTTTACTAGTTGAAAGCGTTTAGACTTGGTTAAGCATGTAGTTATAGATGTAAGAAGAAAAGAGTTTAGAATCCAGCTAATGCAAGACCCTAAACCAGTGCCTGCACACTTTTTTTGCACATATTTCACACGAGTTGAATCTGCCTGATGTTTAGGGTAGACTGTTGAGATTTTGAAAATGCAGAGATAATTGTATTTGAGTATTTGTCCACAGGAATAGCTGTAAGCACCATCTCAGATGCATCCTTCTTTCCCCAAAGCGCTGGAATATATAGATGTTTCTCCAAAGCCATTGTCAAATAGAAATGGGCTTTTACACGTGCTCATAGCAAATCACATACCAAAATGTTTGTTAAATGAAAGTCTTGGTTGGTCACTGCAGAAGAATTTTGGTTGTGTATACTATTGCTTGCTGGATTTGGGAAGAGTGAGTATCAAGCAGCAGAAGCAGTAGTTACTCTTTAAACTGAAAATGAACTTTTTTTTTCCTCTTGATCTTCCAAACTGATGTTGACTATTAAACTCAGCTGAATGCACTGATGATGTTTATTGTCTTAGCAAATAACACCTGTCCACCTGTAGTGGACATGAAATACCCTCCCTGCATTATGTGACCAAATTTCTAACATTGACACTATTAGTCCTAACGTGTGGGTTTTTTTCCTGAAATTCAGTATATTGTTGCAGATAGATAACGACACTGTGATGGATGTTGACTTGTAAAACACAGCTACGTTGAGCAACATTTGTTGACAACTTTGATATACTGAACTGATTCTTGATACCAAACCAGCTGGTAACTAATATTAGGCTTATATGTATCTGCATAACTTGTTTTGCAAAGCACACTAGCTTTGAAATATTTAATGTATTTCATTTGTTATTCATGCTGCAGTCAAGCACTAATTTGTGTCTTTATAGTTCAAATTATTAAAGAATTTTTGGTTTAAACACAGCTTTTCCTGGGTGTTTCTTGACTTTTGTGTTGCACAGGGCTGGCCAGTTCATCCTGATGCTGCTCAGAAGATGAGAGGCCGTATGTCTTGGCTGGTGGGTGCTCAAATAGAAAAGCAGAATTTGTGTGACCCGCGTTGCCAAGGAAGCTGCCTGCCTGCAGCTATGATGGTCAGAGCTTCTGTGGTGGTAGCACAAAGCTTGGTCATCTTGGCTGCTTGTCTGCAGCCATAGAACACACAGAAACGTTTTCCAATAAAGGGAGATATTATGTTCATTTGGAAGTCCAGTGCAAGGCTTTGGGGTTCTCCAGTCTTTGTTATCTTGTGTCCTTTGGGCACTGGATCTTGCTTAAAGGTGTAGTGCTGGCTGCAAACAGTGCAGGATCTTCTCACCTTCAAAGGCCTTCCCCAGCACACACCAGTTAGAAGGGAATTCACATGCTTAGCATGGGTGGGAAAGGCAGGACTTAGATGAACGTGCCATCGGCGCTGTGCACGCAGTTTGCCTCTTGTAAGGAGCGTCTGAGGGACCTGATGATGTTCAGCCTGGAGAAAATGAGGCTCAGGGGAGACCTCCTCACTCTTGACAACTCCCTGAAAGGAAGTTGGAGTCAAGCTGGGGGGTCAGTCCATTCTCCCAAGTAAGGATGGAAATGGCCTCAAGTTGTGCCAGGAAAGGTTTAGGTTGGACATTAGAAAAAATGTCTTCCCCCAAAGGGTTGTCAAGGCCTGTCCCAGGCTGCCCAAGGCAGTAGTGGAGTCCCCATTCTTGGAGGAATTTAAAAGCTGTGTAGATGGGATACTGAGGGATATGGTTTACTGGTGACCTATCAGTGCTGCATTAATAGTTGGACTTCATGACTTTAAGGTTCTCTTCCAACCATCATGATTTTATGATTCTGTTTCTTTCAGTGAGAGAGGAGGATAATCACTGCAGGGCAGAACCTCTCCAGGCAGAAATCATGGACCGGTAGGCACTTACACAGAAAGTCTCATCACACTCCAGCAGCCAGCATCAGGTAGTGACCTCAGGTATTTCCCCCACATCTGGCACTTCTCACAGGCCTTTCTCAGAGACACCATTTTTTCCTGCTTATGTCTGTTGCAGCTGTCTCTCTGCAGGTGCAACCTTGAACTAGATATTCTGGGGCCATGCCACAGGGAAGGAAACCTCATAGTCAGTGGTGTAAATGTCACGGGGAACCAGTGCCATCTCCCCTTGGTAGTGCTCACACAGAGGTGCATCTGGAGTCCACAGGCAGGCATCACCTGCGTGCTGGGCTGGGTGAAATCCAGCTTTGCATTTTGAGCTCAGGGCTAGCCTAAAACTGAATAATGCTCTGAAATTTCCCTGGGGGTAAAACACTGGGGTTCTGTCAAAGGCCTCCTCCCAACCAGAAAATTGGAGCACCATGTGTGATGGATAAAACATCCCCAAATACAAGCAGAAACTACATGGACTTAAACTTAGGCTTATTTTGCAATTGATACAGTTAATTCAGCATCCTGGCTCCGAAATTCAAGGTGAGTATCTCACCTTTTTCACATGCAACACCCAGGAGTCTCAGTACATGACATCTTCCAGCTGCTACGGCAGTCCAAATAGCCACTGAAAAAGATCCAACCTCATTAATCTCATTCACTGAGACTGACTTTGTAATTTGCATGCAAGAGGCACAGGCTGACTTAATGAAATTAGCAGTAACTAATGACACGGACAGCGTGCAGAGCCAGCACGGGGGTGAGATGGAGCTTGGCGTGTGCAGCTCCTGTGGACCAGCACCCACAGCACAGCAGCCAGCGGCACCTTGAGGGCTCTGACTCAGTGGTTTGTCATCGCCGACACCAGGTAGGTGAATGCTAATGAACAGCAGCTCACATGATCCCACAGAAATGGAATTAATTGAGCTGCTCTGCTGATGTAAATGGATGTCAAACCCCTAATATTTATTGCCTGGCCGAGCATCAGAGCTGCAATGATTTATGTTGATGCCAGACCTTAGCATGGCTTTTTCCTCATAGCTGGTGAGTTGACTCACTGCCAAACAGCAGAACGGAGTAAATTTGTTAGAAGATTGCAGTATTGTAGAAGATGGTGACAAGTCTAACTTCTCGGGTAAGAGAAGCAATGAACAGCAGCCAAATCCGCTCCACACAGAGGCAAACCTGTCCAGGCGCTTGTGAGTCATGGCTTAAGAGGATTTTGTTCCTTTGGCATCCTCCAAGTTTTTTTTGGTTTGATTTTGATTTTTTTTTGGTGGTTGTTGTTTTTTTGTTGTTGGGGGTTTTGTTTTGTTTTTTTCTTCTTCTGTTTCTTTGGTTTTTTTTTTTCTTTAATCTTGTTTTTAACATTTCACCTTGGCTGGAATGAAAACAAGATTAAGTGCTAGTTACAAGATGAAAACCATCAACAAACCTGTGAGCAACAGCATTGAAGCAAAGCTGTTACAGGAGGGTTATTTTTATACAGATTATCTGAAAAGCAAACAAACTCCAGCAGCATTTTCTTGCTGCTGGCATTAATTGAAGCAGGAGGGGCTGATTAACATCATGGGCTTGTTTCTGATGAAGATCTCTCTGCCACCTCCCCCTGAATTTGACAGTTTGCTGTCAATTTGCTTTGCAACCGATGCGCTCACGAACGCCCCTCCAGAGCAGTTGTGTCTCTTCAGTAACACCCAGGACATCTGTGGTTTTACCCATATGCTCCTATCACATGATGGAGTTCAGGATGGAGTAAAAACCATTTTTCCAATACAATGATCCATGTTACATTCCAGCAGACCCCTTCCTCTCCAATAAGCACAGAGTCATAGAATCATTTTGATCAGAAGACACCTTTTAAGATTGGGTCCAACTGTTAACCCAGTGCTGATAAGTTCACCACTAAACTGTGTCCCTCAGCGCCCCATATACACAGCTTTTAGATCCCTCTTGGGATGTGGACTCACCACTGCCCTGGGCAGCCTGGAACAGGCCTTGACAAACCTTGTGGGGAAGAAATTGTTCATGTCCAACCTAAACCTCCCCTGGCACAACTTGAGGCTGTTTCCTTTTGTCCTATCACTTGTTCCTTGGGAGAAGAGACCACCCTCCACCTGGCTCCAGCCTCTTTTCCAGGAGTTGTCAAGAGCAAGAAGGTCTCCCCTGAGCCTCCTTTTCTCCAGGCTGAACAACCCCAGGTCCCTCAGCTGTTCTTTGGAAGACTTGTTCTCTAGACCCTTCCCCAGCTTCACTGCCCTTCTCTGGACACACTCCAACCCCTCAATGTCCTTGGAGTGAGGGACCCAAAACTTAACCCAGGATTTGAGGTGCAGCCCCACAAGTGCTGAGTGCAGGGGGATGATCCCTTCCCTAGTCCTGCTGGCCACACTAGTGCTGCTCCAAGCCAGCATGCTGGTGGCCTTCTTGGCCACCTGGGCAAACGCTGGCTCATCTTCAGCTGGGCCCCCTAGGTCCTTTTCCATCAGGCAGTTTCCAGACACTCAGCCCCCAGCATGCAGGGGGTAGTTGTGACCCAAGTGTAGAAGACAGTTCAGCATCATAATGAACATCAGCAGCCCCACATCAGGTTTGTACAACCATCACAGCAACAACCCCAGCCCAAACCCACAATATCATCTTGGAATGGATCAGGCTTTAGGGTAAATTTGTGTTTAAATACCACTCAGGACAAAACAACAGAAAAACCTGGACATTCTTGCTGTAAGTAGATTTAACAGTGCTAGAAAGTGAGCTGGAGCCAATTACCTCCAGCAAGGGTGGTGACGAGTATCTGGAGCAGAAACATCCTCAGGTGGGAAGGCTGGAGGTGGAGGAGAACATCCCTTTACAGCCTTGGATTTCTAATAAAACCCTGGTGTTTTCCTGTCTGAATCCATGGCCAGCTTGGCTATTTCTCCTTAGAGAGCTGTATGTTAATATCTGTACCTATATATACAGTGTGATAATATCAGAGATGGCTCCTGCAGCTTGAATACATAAGTGAAAATTTAGGGAGAGCAGGAGTCTCCAGTATTAATCGTTAAGGTATGCCAGTAGTTGTACATCTCATGCATTGGTCTCGGAAAGAAACATCTATCTATCTGAGCTGTGAAGGTATGGTCCATGTCACTGTGAACAGTAAAACCCTACTGTGCTTGCATTAAAGGCCTTATTTTTTTGTTGTGGTTTTTTTTTGGGTTGGTTGGTTTGGTTTTGTTTTTGTTTTTTTTCTTGACTTGGTTAATGAGAAGTAGCCCAGTTGATTCTTCACAAGTGGCCGATGTGACTTCTGCAATCACTTGTGCTGACACAGATATGAGTGTGTGGGATTTGTCCCAGCAAGCCCAGATTTGACAATACCAAACACATCCTCGATTCAGGTGCCCAAAAGAAGGGACAATGCATCCATGTCCCTGCCTGAGCTGTTTCACTGATTAACTCAACCCCCTCCCCAGATAAAAATTGTCACACAGTGGTGCTGTGGCAGTGGGAGCTGTACCCAAAAGCACAGGGGTGCCTGGGGGTGACCCTCTTTCCCCTTGCTAATAGGGTGACAGGGAAAGACAGTTAGGGCCAGCATGATGCTCCATCTTCCCTGTGATGTCCCATTTTGTGCTATATGACCTCTGCTGGGTTTGGTTCTTCTCTCTTTTTCCACTTTAAAACACAGGGATGCCCATGCAAGACAGTGCCATCCCCCTGGACCCCCTCTGAGCAAGACCAAAAGCTCCTGTAGGATAAAGCTCCTGGGTCAGGCATCCAAAGCCCATCCTACTGGCCCCATGCAGTAGCAAATATCTCTTTCCACAGACCAAACCACCTGAGGTCCACTGAAAGCACCATGACAAGTTCCAGGGCTGTATTTAGGCTGCAAACACAAAGATTAAACAAGAGACTGCAGTGAGAATTTAAGGCAAATCTTATCATTTTGTCTTTGCTTTTCCTTACCAAATGCTTCACACAATGCACTTGTTTGCTAATTAATACAGCCCTTTCTTTGCAACTGGCAAATGAGATTATTTGAGTTACTGAAAAATAAGGAGGACCTCAGGATTGTAAGGAGGGATGCATAATTACCTAGCTGGCTTCTGTCCCCTATTTCCAGCCTGGGATATTAATTATTTTCCTGCTGATTCAGAGGGAAAATAGCCAAGCTGTGAATCAGCCCTGCCACTTCTTGCAACACCTGTCTTTTCCCTAGATCTCCTCTCCAAATCCCAGCCAGGTCTGGCAGCACTTTGTTAATGAGAAGAGGCGTAATTACAGCAGGAGCCAGCAGAGAATTGGAGGAACTGCTTTTCCTTTCACATTGCGAAACAGAAAATGCTAACTGTGAGCTGGATATATTTTTTCTCTGAAAGACAAATTAATAATTGGCTTTTTGCAGGATCAGAGGGTTCCCGATTCCTTCTCTGTTGCTCTTCCCACAGAGTGCACAACACTGACTCCTTTCAAGAAACCACTGAGAATTCAAAACAGAAAAGAAAAAGTCCAAATTTTCAACTTGTGTGCACTTCCCAGCAGCCAAGAAACGCATCCTTGTGTCAGTGGAAGTAGAGAGGACACGGGTTTAATGAGGAAACAGCTTCTTGGCAGCACCACAGGTCTGCTCAGAAACTGTATTGTTATTCATTTACTAGACTAATGCAGTTGTGTTGTGCAAAAGAGGGGGGAAAACTATCTGGAGGGCTAAGTAAATGAGGTTTTAAGAAAAAAAGCATAACTAACTCAGCAGGGTTTGCTGAAGCTTAGGTGGGCCTTGGGCATATCCTAGTTTTGCAGTTGGAGGAGAAGCCTTCCCAGGAAGCCTCTGACAATATAGGGGACCTCATCACCATGTGTGCAATGCCCAAATGTGTATGGTCTACACAGAGCATTTCAAATTAGTGTCGTGTTCTCCTCAAGATTTCTGACTGAGACACCCCTGTTTTCCAAAACTGTGAATGAGAGGGGAATTAGGGCATGTGAGATGCCTTTGTTATCATCATCGTCTGTATTAGTGGTGTGTGATGGGACTGTCTGCATATTGCAGGTGGTAACCAGCAGTCTCATCAGCAGTGCAGGACAATTCCTGCTTTTCCCAGTATGTGATAAAATGGTGTATCCAGAGCTTTTAAAATGGTGGCTGAGTCCATTTCATAACTTGACAGCTACTGGTGTCAAAGATCTCTTTGAAAAACAGTACATTTGGGAACATCTTCTTCTCCTAGACGCTCATTTTGGCTACAGTACAGTGTTTTCCCCTAAGATAGAAAACTTTCAGAGGAGAAAGGGGCAGAAGCCAATCGCTAGACTCAGCAAGAGAAGAGGATGATTTCTGAGCGTGCATTGAGAGGCTGTACTCAAGTCAAGGCTCTCGTGGACTCCCAAATACAGCAGCTGAATTATGGTTCAAGGGTTAGACAAGGATGCTGAGCTGTGCCTTGCTGCTGGAGTTTAGGTGAAGAATTACATGGCTGTCGTTTTTTCCCACACCCTCAGCTCCACCTTTCTAGCCAGTCTGTACTGCAGCAAATAAATCTTGATTGCGCTAATGGTTTTATGCTTGCCTAGTGTTTGAAGCTAAGCCCAGATGAAGCTGAGATGTAGAGGTGACCCCTCTGATACTCAGGCAACTTCCCTGAGCTCTGTAACTGGACAGAGTCTGGGAGCAGTGGTTGGAGTTGGCTTCCTCACCAAATGCAGGAGTCAGCAGAAGTGCTGGAGTTGCTGTACATGTTGGGGTCAAGGTTAGGCTGATAAGCAGGATGTAGCAGCCTCCAAGACATACCCTCTAGGGTATTAGGATGTTACTTGCAGAAGGAGAGTAGGTTGTAGTGTGAAAATTCCTGTCTTGGAATCGATGGGGAAATTCCCAGATGACAAGTTCTCATGGGGTGAGAGTGATGGAAACATGGTTGCATGGTTCCTGGTGCAGGGGGGTGAAGGGACTGTTGGGACACATGGCCACCATGACAATTATTCCTTGGCCCCTCTGAAACCTCTGTTTCCTTGAAATGCAATGTATGTGAGGGACCAAGCCAGAGGTCCTGGTGGGTGTTTGAGGTAGATCAGTCAGAAATACCTTGCACACAAGAAGTAAATCCCTGGGGAAATTTGTCCTTTCAGATACACTGGCTACTCATCTTACAGTCTTGACTCATAGGGAATCATATGAGTCTTCTTTGTTTTCTTCTGGGAGCTTTGCTCTACATATGTGGTAGCAAGGACTTGGTCAAGGGTATTCCCATGAGGTCCAACATTTACCTGCTTCTCTTCTCCAGAGTTGGCCACCCCAAAAGTCAAGGAGAACAGTTCAAAAGTGACATCTGAGGATCACCATCTGGAAGGACAGCGTCTCTTCTGACACAGGAACCAGGAGGTGCTTTGATGTATCTACACATTATGAACAGTCAGTATTGTTAGGTGACTGGGAAACAGGGAGATACTGAAAACACAGCAGAGTTTTCTAAGATTTGCTTAGGAAAAGCAAATCCTGCCTTTGTCCGAGTCCTTCAGAAACCAGCCACCAGTTTGCACAGAGAGCATTACTGGAAGAAGAGGGAAGCTGTAATCAAAAAAACCTCAGTCTCGGTTACACTGGTGTAAATCCAAAGCTGTTCCACCGATCCTAGTGTTTGATTTAGGCTTGTGAAGCCAAGATTAGAATTTGTCATAATAGCACAAGCTGCTTATCTGCAAGAGGAGTCATGTGGAAGAGCCTTGATGTGCAGCTCTGCCTTGCCTGGCTCTCTGTATGCTCTTGGGAGCTGCAGAAAATGGGAGCTTCAGATCTTCAGATGTCTCTCTACTGGAAGCTGAAGGCAAAGAAGGTGACAGAAGGGGAAAAAAACCCCACAACTAAATACTTTTTTTAATCTCTGGGGCGAAGAAGAAAATCAGCAGGAAAATTGAATAAAAACCTCTTGGCAGGACCATTTGGAGTTAGCATTTGCTAAGGCAGTTTCTGACCTGTCATAAATAAAAAGCAGCTGAGAAAACAGTGGTGCCATTTCCTCCTTTTCTTCGTTTCTGCTCCAGGGAACGTGGTATTGCTGTCAACCTACTTTGTTTAAAAACTGTCTTATTTCACACTGTGGAAAACACCATGGAAAAAACAAGGTCATTGAACTCCTATAATATTGTCTGCTTCAAAGCAGAGGTGCATCTCTGCCAAAGCATGACCTCCTGCTGGGTGGTCATGGCTGAATGATGTCCAAAGTCCTAGAAGGCTTGTGGCCAGGAGACAGTATAGACTTCCAAGAGCTCCAGTGCTGCTTGTGCCATGAGAACCCTGGCAAGTGTTTTTCTTGGCCAGCACCTTTGTGCTGATATCTTGTGGCTTTGACAGAGGGCAGGACCTATAGGTCATTATTTCATTATTCCTGGTGTTACATTAGGATTTCAGGAAAGATTTTGTTCTTTTCAGTTGAGGAGGAACATGGTCCTGGGAGTTATCTCCTTGCTTTCTATATTAGTCCAGCAAAAGGATGGATGACAGGTAAGGTGGAGGTTTACCACTGGCTGTTACTCAGTTCTCTGCTGTTCCTAGGTCCATCAGCTTATGTCTGAAAGACTTGAAAACTTGAAAGGTTTCTCTGCTCTGTTGGGAAGATGGATTCAGGCTCTTTGAAAGCCCAGGAATAGAGAAGCCACGTCACACTCAGCTCCTGAAGCTCAGAAGGAATTACGGTGGACTAAGAGGGTGGGAAGTGCACATATCTCCATCCTCCAAGCTGCCCTTTAGGTGGTATTTCTCTCTTCTGCATAGCAGTTTAGCTGTTCAGCCACCCAGCTGCAAACCCAGATGGAGTTTATCCAGGACACTTGCCCCATCCTCATCTCTTTAAGTGCAGATTGTCCCAAAGTTCTGCAGGGCATCCTTAGAACAGGGCATCTGCAGCACATCCTTAGAACAGGTTTTGTAGCACCATCATAGAATCATTAAGGGCTGGAAGTGACCTCGAAAGAGCATCTAGTCCAACCCCCCTGCCCTTTTCAGCTCTTGCGCATTTTCCTCTGAAGTCACGTACTCACAAGCAAGCAAGTACCGCATAAGAGATCAGACCGATGCAGGGTAGGAAAGCTGTTAGAGCGAGCCCAGCTCTCCTCTAATTCTGTGCTGATGACCAGAAGTCTGTTCGGACGGCCAAGAGACTTGAGCCCTGTTTTCCACACTTGTATCACCTGGTATCACCCCCAAGGAGAAGGAGTCAGGGAAGCCTTTTCAGTACTTAAAGGGGGCCTACAGGAAATCTGGGGAGGGACTGTAGTGATAGGACAATGGGTAACAGGTTTAAACTAAAAGAAGATAAGGTTTAGATTAGATATAAAGAAGAAATTTTTTACTGTAAGGATGGTGAGACACCAGGTTGCCCAGAGAAGCTGTGAATGCCCCATCGCTGGAAATGCTAAAGACCAGTTTGGATGGGACTTTTAGTAACCTGATCTAGTGGAAGGTGTCCCTGCCCATGGCAGCGAGGTTGCAACCAGATGATCTATGAGTCTGTGACTCAGGAAAGAGGAGAACAGTAAATGCTCAAGCAGTCCCTTGCTTCCAGAGCTTGATCTGTTGTAACTGAGTTACTTTCTGTAGATATAGTCATGGGTAACCTTTCCTCTGCTGATTCACCTTGCTAGCTTTTCAGGGCAAGTCCAATTTCTTAGCATCTCTCTGGGTCACAGCTCTCACTCTTATCTCAGCTCCAACATTAATTCTCTCCTCCAGTATAAGCTCCGATGTCTTGTTTTCATTCCTCTTCAAGCAAACCTCTTGCTGTTTGAGTTTTGTCTTCCTTAATAGCAGCTGGCCCGTTAAAAAGCTACCGGATTTGTGACTGTGCAGAAGTAAGCACTGATACAGACAATTAAGTGCAGAATTTAATGGTATGGATTTCCCAGCAGAGTTATCAATTAGCACAAGCTGATTGCCAGCCGGACACTGTGCAGATCACAGCACGGGCACATCCTGAACCACAGCTGATGCATTCACCAGGGCAGCAAGGCAGAGAGTGGGTTTCATCAGGGCTTATGGTTTCCACCTTACATTTTATGTAGAAACAGAAAAAAATGAGCCTTTTCATAAAGAAAGGTTATGATATGGATCTTTGTGAGGAAACATCTCTTCTGCAATTACTAAAGACCAGGATGCCATCCATGGTCATGTTGCTCTCCTGTGGAAGGACATACAGTAAGCTACAAAGTGTGAATTTGCTGGCTGCCAGTGACTCCAGGTCATACCGCTCCGTTTACTCACTGATTTTCCTGCCTTAGCTGGTCCATGGTAGTGCATGGTAGAGGAGAATGGAAAGGGTGGAGATGCATGATGTTAGGGAGATGTTCGATTAGAGGTGAAGAATATTGTAAAGTCTAACAGCTGCAGGAAGATGCTGATGAAGTTCAAATGGAAAATGAAACTGAAGTATTAACAAAAAGGATATGCAGCTGCTGGACTATCTGCCAAGAGAGGTGACAAAACCTCAAACAATGATCTGTCTGCATGAGCAATGAAAGTATCTGGGATGCCCACACAGAATCAGAGAATTACTGAGGCTGGAAAAGACCTCTGAGATCATCGAGTCCAGCCTATGGCTTAACACCACAACATCAACTAATTCATGACACTAAGTGCAGCATCCAACCTTTCCTTAAACACCTCCAGGGATGGTGACTCCACCACCTCCCTGGGCAGTCCATTCCAGTGTCTAATCACCCTTTC
>JANHFY010022062.1:0-26224 GCA_027560095.1 Chloroceryle inda | reverse complement strand
GGTGACCCCGGGCGGGCTCCGGGAGAGGCTCACGGGCAGAGCCGAGCCACCCACGCCTGGGCCGGGTGGGACGCATGGGCACTGTGGGAGCAGTGGGGATCCCTCCGAGGTGAGTTTCCCCGCTGAAGGATCACTCAGGTCGTTTGAACGTGTCTCCAAGCTTTTTTCTGCCGGGGATCAATGGGATGTGTCTGGAAATGGTAGGGATGTGACAGAGAAATTAAGGAAAGCAGCTGATGTGCATTTGAGGGGCCGGGTGTTTCGCAGGGAAAATCTTCCTCCATCATCAAGTACCAAACAGAAAGCACAGTCCAAATCAGAAGGGAGCAGCTGAGCAACCAATGGGCAAGAGAAGAAAGTCAGTGAAGAGAAAGACGGTTTCTACTCCAGGGTCTGAAATCTGAGGAAGCAAGAAAGTAATTTCCTCAGATCCTCAGAAACAATTGAACTTTTCATCATAAACCGATGAGGAAAGACTGTGACTGACCCCAGGAAAAAAAAAGACAGAAATAGTAGAGACAGCACCAAGCTGTAAAGCAACCTGCCACTGCATCAGGAATGGAGGTAGATAACAAATGGTCACACAGTACCAAACCTGAGCACAGCAGGGTGCCTGGAACAGATTGTGCCAACTTTGAGCAGACGCTTGAGGGGGCTGAAGTCCGTTTTTCTTTGTCAGGCCTCCTGTGACCACCCGTGCTAATGAAGCAGGCTGATCCACACTTTCCCATGTTGGGATGTTCGAGTCTCGCACGTGCTTTTGTAAGCATGTTTGGGAGAGTCAATGGGTTTTTCACGTGTTTGAGAGTAACGCTGGTGTGTGTTTGGATGTATGGGCATAGGTTTGAGGTTAGCTTAAGGCTTACAGTCACGGGGAGGTTGGGGTGTGGGGGGATGGCACTGCTGGGGGAGATGTCATAGTCTGGGTCTGCGTGAGATGCAGATCTGTGTGTCAACAGCCATGCACATGGCTGAGCCACATGCCTTTTGTCCCCCTCACGTGCACAGGGCTTTACGTCAGAGATTATCCAGGCGTCTGTCGCATTCTTCAGCCTTTCCATCCCTAGCCCTCCTGGGACTTGTACAAACTATCTGTGCAAAGCTCACTCAGTGAGCACACTCACCCCGAGAAACCACCTGTACAGACGTGGCTGGGGACACGGTGGTGCAGTGTGCGACAGTGTTCAGCTTGTCTTCTCACCTCATGATAGCAGAGGGTAGAAAGTGCTGGAAGGGGCTACATCAGCCACATGGGCTCTTTCTGACCTTTTCAAGTCCTGACAAATGTGTTTAGTATAATTGAGAAGCACAAAACAGATGAGAAATTTCAACCAGGGAAAGGTCAGTTAAAGGGCGAAAATCCATATGACGCAAACACTGAAAATCCCCCTGAAGAACAAAACTACAGCAGGAAGCAAAAGGAGAGGATGACAGGAGAGAGAACAGGGAGGAGGATGTTGTAGGGACCAAGATGTAGAGGTGAATCAGGAAAGCCATTGAGGTGATGCAAACAGCGAGTGCAAGGGCTGATACCACTCTTATGTTGCTCTTACGTGATATCAAAGGAATGGCTTGGTTAGGTTGAAGCACAGGTTTAGATAAGCAGGGTGTCAGCTGGGGGTACTCTGGATGGGGTGGGCTCAAAGGAAAAACCAGTGTGAGATTACAGAGAAATTTGAGGGGAGAGATGGAATCAGGAGGGTTACTGTGGAAAGAGGATCCAAGAGTGAAGTATAAAGTATTACTCTGAAGGTGTTAAAGCGAGGGTGATGTGATGGAATGAAGGTGGAAATGGTAAAAATTCTCTCTTGCCAGAATTTGGACTGGGATCAGTGTATGTCATCTGAGGACAATGAAATACCTTCCCACCTGGCCATACCTGGGAAGGACATGAGGCTATTGGTCTGTCTGGCAAAGTCATTTTTAAATCATCACATACAGATTACACCCAAGAGCCCTGAGGCCAAGAGGCCCACTGTTGCTGTTTTGAGCATTGTTTCCTGAGGGCAGAGTGGTTCCCATGCTACCTGCAGGTTTGTCTGTCTGTTTGTTTGTTAGTTGCCATGGGTTTGACAAAAGAACAAGAGCCTTAAAAGGTAAATAATCTCCAATAAGGTGCATGACCACCAGCAGCATGATGCAAGAGAGACACCACAGGTACCTGTGCTGTAAGAGAGCCTGTATCCATGTTGCTGGGCAAAACCCCACAGTCTGGAGCAATACAGCAAGCAGGCCAAATAACAAAGCAGAAACTACTGGGAAAAATGTGTATGTTAGAGAGTGGTGGTGCAGGACACCAGCCACATAGACTACAGACCAAGGGGAAAGGACTTGCAGGTGTGGTAGACTGTGGAAAGGGTGTCATAATATACCCCGTCTGAAGGCACGGTAGTGGGGAGTATAGAACATACAGGAAAGAAATCCACAGAGAACCCAGTTTTCTCAGCCCCGTTGCTCGCTGAACAAACTGGTTAATAAGCTCTGGAATATCAGACACATCCCAGAAGACCAGAAGAGAGCTATGCCCTGCCAATATTTGTAAAGAGCAAACAGAAGATCTGAAAGTTTCTGGGCAAAGCAACAAAAAGCTGATATGAGATCCTCCCGTTAATGCCAATCAGCCTGATTTGGAGGAAACAGATCTTGCTGCATAAACTTGTTTTGTTCTTGTCAGTCTTTGATGTGACTACAGGTTTGCTTGGAAAAAGTGAGAGCTTAGATCTATCCAGGCTTCTAGAAGCATTAATACCCCAAAGTGTGTTGATGAGAAAAAAATAGCATTACACAATATTAACAGAGCAGGAAGTTAAGTGAGCTGGTTAATCCGTTTAATGACCTGCAAACACAAAGGAGGTCATCCCTGGAAACCCACCACTGAGTGGCAGTGTTTCTTCTGTGGATGCCCTGGAATGAGTCTTGGGTCAGGTATGACTCACCACTTTATTGTGTGCTTGGTGAGCAGAAATAGCTCATGCTGACACAATTTACTGAGGACCCAAATATTGTTAGAGTGTTAAAAGTAATGAGGATAGGACCATCATAGAATGACCTACTGCACTTGGTAAGATGGTCATTCTCATAAAACTTCTTGTAAGACAGTTGAGAGCAAATTGTACAGACACAAAGAGGGTATGTCCATATCTACAGAGAACAACTTCCAGTCCTGAAAGTGCCGTAACAGGAAGAAAACCCAACTAGAGGCCAGTGAGCTTGGCTGCAGCAATGGATCTGAAGTAAACACTGGCTGGGCATATGCAGAAGGAAGGAAGAGAAGTGAGGAGATGATTAAACTACTCTCTGTGTCTGGGTAAGTCCTATGCTGGAAAACTGTACACTGCTTCATGCTCCATATTTCAAAAATAACTTTGAATCAAAAGTTATCTGAAGGCTGGAGATCTCAGTAATTTAAAGAGGTCAACCTGTTTAATGTATCAAAAAGCAGAATGAGACATGACTTGCTTGCAGTATCACTTCCTTCCTGGGGAAAAGTCCACCAGTATTCTGGCAGAGGATAACAAGAGCCAGTCACTGGAGAGAGATTAATCACAGAAACAAACTACCAAGTGAAGAGCAAGATCCTCTCTCATCTGGAGTCTTTGAATCATGACCAGAGACCTGTCTGGAAGATAGTTCCTGGTCAGCAAAATGCTGAGGGCTGTGAAAGCAGATCGAAGGAAAGGTTACTGTGCAGTTACCCTCTTTTTGAACTCCTCTGTAAGCAGCTGATACTGGTCTGCCTTTAGGTATAAATAGGTGCAGGTCTTATGACCCTGTGTGCATTAGCCCGGTACAAGTTATGGGGTTAAAAGGCTCTGGATCATGCTGGTATCCGTGTGGTTCATACTAGCATCCTTTGTCCTTGCAGGGTTTTTGTCTCAGAGTCTGTTACACACAACGGTCTCAGAAGATGTGATCCTGGAGAAGGACTGGGGGAAAAAATATTGGCAATGGTTTGACAAGTTATTTGGATTCTGCAGTGGTGAAGAGAGAACCTAGAATGAGAGAGTACAGCTCTACGGGCTTTAAAGTGGGACAGTGAGCACATAGGAAAGAAGTTGGATCTACAGCACAAAGAGAGAGGAGTTTTCTTTCTAGAAAGATCACGGTGAGATCAGAAGAGAGGGATGATGCTAGGGGTGGTTACAGCAGGGATTAGAAACCCAAACATTCAGAAATAACAACACAGAGACTCCCTGTGTCATGAGATTTATCTTAAAATTATGAAATATTGTAAAGACTTGCTTTCATCTCCACTCTGCGCCTCCTACTTTCGACTCTTTAGGTTACATGAAAATCACATTTCACAGTTTCCCCGTGACCATAAAGACAGGCATTTGCTTTGTGAACAAAGTGAAAGTATGAGAATTAATGAGTCCCGGAGTCTGGAATTTAGTCTCAACACTCAGCACTCTGACTGAGGGATGAGGCAAAGATTTTGCTAAGTTAAGGGGATGTCGAGAGGTTGAGTATATTAGGAAGACAATGACCTTCTCATTTGGAGAGCTCAGGATAGGATTCATTCGAAGTACTTTCTGGTCTTTGTTTTATCTCTATGCAGGACAAAGAAAGAGCAGACAAAAATGTGGGGACCCAGCACACAGGACATAGGACCTAGGGCTCAGGAGGACAGAGAGAGAGCATCGTGTAGCTAGGATGCTCAGGCTGCCTGGCTTTTTCTGACTAATAATGAAAGGCAGCAAGCATGTCAGAGAGTGTGAGAGAAACAGATCAATAGAGAGATAAAACTGAGATAGAAGGAGATGGAGAGGGGGGTGGGGAAGAGCGTAATAAAACACTACAAATCAGCAGGGTTACATATGAACCTGATTTGAATGCACTCTGCGCTGATGTTAAGTGAGTATGGAGGTGTAAGGATGTGGTGAATCAGAGCTAAATACAGAAACAGAGGGAAATGTAGGAAGGTGATGGTGCTCTTATTAATACTGCCCTGTAACCTGCCGTCACAGCTCTGACCCAACCTTACAGACCCTGCTTCTCCTTTAATCCTGCTGTATGCAGAAGCCCAGACCTTGCTAGCTCTGAGAATACAGGTTGATAGCCTTTCACCACTTCCCCGGGCCAACATGATCCTCAGCCTGTCCTGAAGATGTCTCTGTTGGGTAAAATGTATCCTGGTCACATTTTATCCACCTGAGTGCAAGCAATGCTCCTCACCACCTCGTTCACCGAGGACCCAGAGCAGGACAGCTTCTGACAGTGCCCTGAACTGGTGCGTTTGGGGCACTTTTCTAGGGGAGGTGAATGACTGTGCCCATGCACATGTATCAATGGAAGCTGACCAGAGAAGCCTCTTTGTTCAGCTCCAGATTTTTGAGGTAAATGAGACTGAGCCATCCCAAAGCTACGGGGATGTCAGAGACTGAAAATGAAAACACCTTCTACCAGAACAGGGTCCGAGCACCCACTCCTGTTAGGGCACCTGTTTGCTTCTCTGGCCCAAGCACTCAGAGCCATTCTGCTCCTTCTGCCTGGAATTAGTTTTGAATGATGGCCACCTAATTCTAGAGTCATGAGCATTGACACTCGAAATTTGGCTTTGCACACTGACTGTCACCATCCACACTGTTCCCTTCTTCCGTCAGCAGCCTCAGCGTGTGGACCAAGCACTGAAGGAGCCTCAGGGACTGACCCTGAGAAGGGATAGGGACAATAATAGGCTATTCAAACATGCTTGGAACACCCTCTCACTTGGAGACACAATGACCTAACTCTCCAAGGCAGCCATGGGTTATATTTTCTAGCTCTAAAATTGTGTTTGGAGCAGTACAGTACTCTTAAAGGATCCTTCTCCATGACTCAGCCACAGCAGCTGCGTGAGAAGAACTGGAGTCAAAGCAAGTGACAAGAAGAGTTGTTGATACTGGCAAGTAAAGCCCTAACAAACTTAGACTCTACCCAGATGAAGATTTCAAGATGTTATTCTTATTTCAGGATACTACAGTTGCAGAAGTCTGGTGAAGCACAAGTCAGCTGCCTTCAGTATGTGCTGAAGTGAACGAGCTGAAGGCCAATTCTCTTGCTGGGGTGCAGATTTGCCCTGACAGCATTATGATTTTATCATGCTAAAACCACGTCGCCTGCACAGACCATATTCAGCTCTCATCAGTTTGTTGCCTCCTTTGCTTTCATGGAAAAACATCACTGATTTCCAAAGAGGCCAGTCATGAGGAAATTGATGCCAGACTGGAAGCTCTTGGACAAAGAGCTTAATACTCTTACTGAAACGAGAGGTTGCTGACTGCACTCCTCTCAGATCCCCTCACAACTCACCTCCAGCTACCGCACCGAGTTACACAAGACAAGAAGAACCATGAAGGTTTTTCTTTCCAAAATGACCCTCACTTCTTAGTGCCATCATTATAAAAACAGCTTTCACTGAGCACAGGGAAGTGTGCCCTCGGTGATGCCTCCCGATCACATTACACTAACTCATTTGCCCATGAAGAGATTCTTAAACTATGCCATAAACATTTCTATCCTTGCAGAGTCTTTAAACTATCTTTTAATGGCCATACCCTGCCTGCACCAGGGATGCATTTCTGGACAAGTGTGATGGTTAATGATTCAGCAGATAGTAAAGCATTTTTTTTGGTAAGAATTAATGCAGTAGGGGAGGGGGAGCATGCAGGGATTTAAGAAATGCGTGGTTTAACTGCGTAAGTAGGGTGCTTTGCAACATAAGATTTTGTACATTTACATATCCCCAAAACACTGCCCAAAATAGTGAGAGCTTAATGGTGTGAAAGCAGAGCAAAAAAAAAAGAGAGTGATGTGTAGGCACACACAACAAATTCTATGCATCCCTTTTCATTCTGATGCGGTACTTATGGTGTATACCATTGAAAGAGGAAAAATACCATGTCATCAAGCGGCCTATCGGTTCTCTCTTTAGTTATTTTACACAAATACTGTATGGGTAAAGAGTAGATGTTCACCAAAATGTATGGAGAGACACATGTGGGTGTTCATGTGGCACCCGTCACCATTACGCCAGCTGCAGCTTGTGGGACACCCATCAGTGGGACTGGGCAGCTCACGGGAGGTTCTAACGGAAGATGAACAGTGAAGAACAGAAGAGCGAGCAGTGCTGGCAGTGAGCTGGGCAGGGCATGAAGTAAGTGCTGGAAAAGGCAGCTGACGGCCACGGCCGGTGCCACACCGGTGGCCGCTGCCAGCCCAAGGGAGGCTGCAGCTGCAGCTCAGGCAGACCCTGCAAAGGCCCGGCCACGCCCAGTCCGCATTCGAGGCCCGGGCACCCGAAGCCGACAGCTCCGAAGCCGCGGGGCGGGGCTCGCCGGGATGTGGCCCTGCCCAGGCCCTGTGACCGTGAGGGGGCCCGACGGCCCGGGGCGTGCCCTGGAGCACGCCCTGCCCGCCCTGGACAGGCCTCCCTTGACGCCTCCCGCTCGGTTAGTGCGCGCCCCACGGAACGGCCTGGCCCACGGGGGGTACCAGGCGCGGGCCCGTCTCCGCCAGCGCCTGCCGGGCGCTCCCCGGCCCCGGACTAGGCGGACACCGGGGCCACGCCGCCCGACGGCCGGGCAGGGGACCAGACGCCGCTCCGACCGGCGGCGCCCACCCCGGCCGGCAGAGAGCGCCCGGCCGGCAGGCGTGGACCGCCGTTCGGCCCTGTGGCCGGCCAATGGGGAAGCGGCGGGGGTGGGCCCTGCCGCCGCCTCCCCCAATTGGAGGTGGGCACGGGACGACGGCGGGGCGGAGCCGGATAGCGTCAGTACCCGGAAGCGGCCGCTCTGCGCCGGCGGTGCCATAGAGAAGTTCTGGCGGGCCTGGGGCGGGGAGCGGGGCCTGTGTGAGGGCGAGCGCGGCGCGGCCCGAGCCCCGCGTGGGGCGGCGGCAGCGCCATCGCTATCGCCATGGCGGCCGAGGGGAAGGTGACGGGGCAGAGCCAGGAGCAGTTCCTGCTGCTGGCCAAGGCGGCCCGCGGCGCCGCCCTCGCCAGCCTCATCCACCAGGTGCTGGAGGCCCCGGGCATCTACGTCTTCGGGGAGCTGCTGGACATGCCCGCGGTCCGGGAGGTGAGACCGGCCCGGGCCTGGCCGCCGCGGCCCGCCCTGGCTGTCAGGCCTGCCGGGCCCTGCTCGCGGCCCGAGCCGGAGGGCGGCAGAGCCTGACCCTGTGTCCCCGCAGCTGGCCGACAGCGAGTTCTCCCCCGTCTTCCGCCTCCTGACCATCTTTGCCTACGGCACCTACACGGACTACCTGGGTGAGGCCGGGCCCGGGGGGTGGCGGGGCACAAGGCGGTTCTGGGACCCTTTCTCCTCCGGGTGGTGCTGATCCTTCGTGCCGGAGCGCCAAGACGTTGTAGACCTTTGCCAAACCGCCCCCCTCTGCGGCCTCGTTGCGGCCTCACAGGCGCCTGGTGTCGGGCTGTTGCGGCCCGAGACCCCTGGAGTACGTGAGGGAACTCTCCCATTTGCCGTCTGCGAAGGCAATCCCCGGGAACGTCTTGCAAAGGCATTTTTGAGGGCTAAGGGAAAAGGTTTGGCTACCTGCTGGGATGCCTGGACCTGCATAAATAAAGCACAGGAGAGGTAGAGGGGGAAGAAAGGCTGGTTAGAAAAGGTCTCATGAGCTGAGAATTAATGGGCATGGCTTGGAAAGACAAAGCCTCCCTTGGAGGATTGGTGTGCAGATGCTTTAAGAAGCGAGTAGGGTGTAGATGCTTCTGTGCAGGGCTGGGAAATGGAAAATGAGGCATAAATTCTTTTACCCTGTTCTTTCTCCTGACAATAGCTGAAGCAGCAAACCTCCCTCCCTTGACAGAGGCTCAGAAGAACAAACTGAGGCACCTGTCAGTTGTCACTCTGGCTGCCAAGATCAAGGTAGTGATCCTATTCCCTTTCCCCCCAAGCTCTCCTTCGTCTGGGATTTACCTCGTGCTAGTTACTATCCTATGTCCACAGTGCATCCCCTACTCGGTGCTGCTGGAGCAGCTACAGCTGAAGAATGTCCGGCAACTGGAGGATCTTGTGATTGAGGCTGTGTATGCAGATGTGCTGCGAGGGAGCTTGGATCAGCGGAACCAGCGCCTGGAGGTGGATTACAGCATTGGGAGGGACATCCGGAGGGAGGAGCTAAGCACCATCACCCACACATTGCAGGAGTGGTGAGGAGGAAGCCTCCGATACTAACACCCAAAAAAAGGTTGCAGGAGTGGCCGGTGGCTTCCCCAGAATCTTTGCCTGTTGCTGGGGGGTAGAGCTGTGAAGCGGCTGACTCGATTCCCTTTCCCATGCTCCAATGGAAAGTAATTTTCCAAATTTCCCTGGTTGTTGCTGGAGGGATGATGAGGCCACAGCAACCCTTGCACCATGCTGGCTGCTGGCAGAAGGCTTTCTGAGTATGTATCTGTAGTCCTAACCTAGTGTTGCTTTGTTATCTGTGCCCCTCCCGGGCAATAACATCACTATCCCATTGGATTCCTGCTCCTGTGTCTTGCCTGCCTGCTGTAGCTGTGACTTTACAGTGTTTTTTGGCCTCTAGAGTTGAAATCTGTCATCTTTTACATTTCTTTCTATGCTCTTGTAAGTTGCCTGGCCTGTTCAGTGCTACATCTTCTGTGCAGGTGCCAGGGCTGCGAGGTTGTCTTGTCAGGCATTGAAGAACAGGTCAGCCGGGCCAACCAGCACAAAGAGCAACAGCTGGCGCTTAAGCAGCAGATAGAGAGCGAGGTGAGTGGACCAAGGGAACAGCCAGTGCCCCTCACTTTGAGCAGAATCAGTACCCCGTGGTTGTTAAAGTCTGAGCTCAGGGAGGGCGTTATTATCCCTGCTCGCAGCCCGACACCCCGCGGTGTTGTGCCTGAAGAGGAGTCCTAAGTGAGCTTGCCACTCCTCTGCAGTGCAGGGATCTGGGGGGCTGGTAGCTGCTTTGTTTGACCTGAGCTTGTAGCCCTTAACTCCAGGGCTTGCTTCAAAAAAAAACAACCCAAAAAAACCCACACCCCCAAACAAACAAAACCACAGAATAAATAAATAAAGTGGAAAACAGTCAAAAAGCTTTGTGAAATTCCTCAGTTCTTCAGCTTTTCCTTTTCTGCTGTTGCAGGTGGCAAACCTGAAAAAGACCATTAAGGTGACAACAGCAGCCGCTGCAGCAGCCACGTCCCAAGACCCGGAACAGCACCTAACAGAGCTCAGGGAGCCGGCCCCTGGCACCAACCAGCGCCAGGCGAGCAAGAAAACTTCCAAAGCCAAAGGGTGAGGAGCGGGAGGGAATGAACAGAGGTAGTTCAGGAGGTGAACTGAGAGGAGCCCTGTTTCGGAGCAGTGACATTACTGACGGCAGGGGTCTGATCCCTGCACGGGGTGGTCAGAGACGTAGTCCCAGATGAGTTTTTCTCCTGGAAACTTGAGGAGAAATACTGTAGCTCTTGATTTGAAGCAGAGTTCACAAGCCCTCCCTGTGTTCTCGTCTTGTGAAGAACATCAGCTGCTCTTCTTTGTGTCCATCTATAAAAGGAAGTCAGGATGAGCCTGAGCGTCCACTCTGAATTAAGTTTTGGTTTTTTTCCTCTTCCCACAGGCTCAGAGGCAGTGCGAAGATTTGGTCTAAATCAAACTAGTTGGATCTCCCTTCACAACTGGGAGGGTGAGAGGGAGAGATTTGGGGGATGGAGGGGTAGCAAGTGTCCCAAGTGTGATGCTCCTGAGCTCTTCTCCAAGATCTATCTTGCCAACTAATTCTCCTGCATGTTTGTTCTCCTGTATTCTTCACTAACTGTCCCGGCAGCGTCTCCCTCCTTTTCATCACAGCATTTCACACTCCAAGCTTCCAGTTGTGTGTGCTGCTGTTTCCCCTGCCACTCAGTCCCCCATTGCCACGGCCACGTGTTTCTATCCGTCTCCCTCCCTGTCCTTTGGCAAGTTACTTTCAAGAGACACAAAACTATGTCAGTCACCTTTGCACCCACAGGGCATCGCAGAAGATTGGAAAGAGTGTGCTGGTGCTCAGCAATCATTTTGGCTCTATGAGACCCCTGGGATACTTTGCTCCAGGATGCAGCTGCCATGTTTGATTGTTTAATCCTTGTTTTGTTAGGTGGGAGGGTAGTTTTTGGAGGGATTCTTTTAAAAATATATAAATATATTATAAATATATATAAGCCAATAAAAATATAGATCTATGGACATATCTATACAAACCCGAGCTTCTGTGGCAGTGTCTCTTCTGCATTGTATACAACTCTGGATGTTCCAAAATGAGTCAGAGCTTCTATCCCATTTCTGGGTGGAATATCCTCAAAATACTTCCCCTTCCAAAGGGTGGTGCCATGGTGGCTGTATTGGGATGAGAGTTCATAAAGCAGAACGCGTCGTAGATCTTGCTTCAGGAGCTTCTCGTGTGATTCATTCACGTCTGGAACGTTACAAATGAGATGGTTCTGGGGTCGTCTTGGAGGAGGGTGCAGAGGCTGAGGAAAAAGTTCCTACTTGTGGGAGAGCTACTGGACAGAATGGAAGGTGAGGTGTGGACTTGGCCTCTCTGGGTGGGTTGTCATTGTACAGACGCTCCTGGAGCCACTCCGGGCTGATGTTGCAGTCTGGTCAGACTAGGGGGGAAAAAAAAAGAAAGAAATTGACTCTTGTGAGGTGCTGGAAAAAAATCCATCAGGTCCTTCAGAGGGTGCATCCTTGAGACTGGTCTGAAGCCACGCGGATGGGTGTGAGTGTCACACTGCTCTTCCACAACGGTGTGTGCTGAGCTAAGAGCGCTGACGCTGACTCCCACCACAGCTTGGCTCTGCCTCTTCCCTTGTGCCAGTGCTACTCTGACTGTCTGAACCCGGGGCCCTGTGCACGAGTAAACCACTGCAAAATTAATCCGGCAAGGGAACGTCCCAACCTTTGCATGGAGACTTTTTATTATTCCCAGGCCTGGGCGAGTTACTGGGTGTCGGCTCCCTGTGCAGAGAGCTGGGGCTGAGGCGGTGGTGGTGGGGTGAGTGCTGAGGTGGCAGAGGTGGGACCAAGCCTTGGTAAGGGGAGGGGTGAAAGGACCATGGTTGTTTTAGTGCTAGCAAGGTGTGATGTCACCTCAAGCACCAGAAAATGCCAGTTTGTGGAGGCGGTGATGTGACCTTGGATGGATGCCAGATGCCCACCAAGCTGCTCTATCACTACCTCCCTCTCCTCTCAGCTGGACCAGGGGGCAGGAAATAAGATGAAACTGCAAAATGCAGAGGTGGGAGGGCTGCTGGGGGAAAAATTCCCTCCAGCCCAGCCAGACCCCGTACAGAGCAGTATTGCTTCATTCCTAATTCTGTCTGACTGTAATACAACACTGGCTTTCAGTGGAGAACCCTTGTCACCTCAACCCCTAAACTCCAATTAAGCAGCTCCCCTTCCCTGTGTGTGACAGGACAGGGCATAGCAGCTGAGTGAGCTGGCAGGGACAGGACGCAGGAACAACCACAGCGCTGCGACTGAAATGCAAAGAGGGAAATTATTCCTTGTGAACCAGGGGATCTCTGCAAGAGCACTCGAGCAGGGGCACAGAGTTTGGAACGTATTTGATCAAGGGGCATCTGCACAGCTCTGAACATCTTCCATTTTGTTTAGTTTTCAAAGGAAACATCTTTTAAGACCTCCGTTAGGAAAAAGAAAGCAGAAGGTAGCACATAAAATTACTCGAGACCTTTGGTACGAGTGAAAAATAAATGAGAGGCGTGTGGTGCAGAATGAAAATACTGCTGCAGATTTGCTTGCTGGATGGCAAACAGTGGCCAGAGCACGGATTTCCCTTTGCCCTTCTCCTGAAACACACATTTTTTTATTGTCCTGCTCCCTTCAGCCACGAGTTTGAATTTCAGTGAGACAGGGCGTGAAAATTAATTAATTTGTTAACTTTTGTAAATCATTTTGAAGACAGTAGGAGTGAGGTAAGTACTGAGCATTACAACTTTTCATTTTAATTTTAAATATCATTGGGTGTTTTTTTGTTGGTGTTGGTTGGTTGGTTTTGTCTGGTTTGGGGTTTTTTTGCTGTTAATGTTTTGGGGTTTTGTTTTTTGTTTTTTATTAATCCCAAATGAAAGACTAAGAAAACAGACCCTGAGTAGAGCAGAACAGAAATACCCGGGCATGTGACACCCTAAGTCCTGGCAAAGGAGTGAGGTTTAGGGGACTGTAGAAGAGAGGTGGTGGGAAGTGCCTGTCCCAGCCTGGAGAGCAGGAGCCAGCCCCAGCATGGAAAGTGTGATGACTCTCACAAAGTGATTCGTTGCAACCCATCTTTGGACATCACATCTTTGGATGTTACACATGGGGCTTTCACATCTGGATTCAGAGGAAGGAGGTAGGACAGGCCACGAATGCCTCAGTCGCCAGTGTCTGACTTTTGACCATTGTCTCCACCTGCCTAGTGCCAAGATGCACAGCTGCAAACACATGGCTCAGATCTCTGACATTCTTTGTTGTCTCTTTTTTTTTTTATGCCCTGGAATAGCCGCTCATTTTCCTTCTGTGACCCCTTTCCCTTCCTGCCATCTTCTCCATGAGTGTCTGTCTGTGTTCCCACCTGCAGACAGTAGTTTGGTATTGCTTTTCCTAGTGCCAGTCACTGCTCAGCAGCAATACTCAGAAAAAAACACCCACTTTCTCTGCTGGTTCTTCCACTACCTCTCTTTTGGATGTTTCCCTTCAGGGCTGCTCAGTTCTCCAGGAGCAACCCTGCTGGTGCAGTGTTGAGCTGGGCTGGACTTCTGTCTGCCACCTCTGCTGGTGGCAGGCCCTGCCCCTGCTGGGGAAGGGAGCTCGCTTGCAACAAAATTCTTTGTGCAATGAGCAATTATATTCGTGTTGCATCTGATTCAATAAATAACAAAATGTCACCTGTATTGGAGAGCTTTGACCCCTAGATGGGTAACAAGACTGTCCAGAATGACTATAGCACTTGTGCATGCCTTTAAAAACAACTCTGCCTTTCTGCTCCAGGGCACAAGTGAAGTTCCAGCCCCTCTGGACCATGAGAAAATGTTCCTGAGGAGGCTTTTCCACGTCTCCTGCGGGTTTCCTTGCACCTGCCTCTCAAGCACTTAGCACTGGCTTTGGGGCCTGGGAAGATGGATGCTCTGTTTTGTGGAAGCAGAAGTGAGAAGGAAGCTCCTGGTGAGAGTGTGATCTCTTACCGGTACTATCTCATAATCCCTTGCAAAAGCTTCTGAAGTGTGAACCAAAAGCTGGTTTGTTTTACTGTCACCACTAGTGCCCTTGGCAGGCTGCCCCCGAATCTGGGTGCTGTAGTGATTAGAAAGTTTTTCTAATGTCCAGCTTAAATGGATTCACAGCCAGTTCATACCTTCTGGTGCCTGTGCCAGCAGGTGCAGCTTTAGCCGAAGGTGCTCTTCCTCTGTGCCGTTTATTTCCCTGAGTACAGACTTTGCTTAACTAACCAAACCAGCCTCTCCCTCACTGAGAGCTCCCCGCAGCCTATCCTACAGGCTTCCTTTAGCTTGCACTTCAAGTGCAGCTTTCTTGGCTAGAAATGAGCACAGCTCCCATCCACAGATGCAGTCCGATCAGCATCTTGCATAGCAATGGCAACACATACCTGTAGCTACCAGAAATGCCTCCTGGCTTGCATGTGTCTTCTCAACACCTCAGCAGGCACTCACAGTTGTTATATGATACACTGGTGATTCTCTCTCTTCTTTTTCTGCTGCTTAGAATCAAAGAGGCTCCAGTTTACAGCTTAGAAAGTCTTGATCTTAAGTCCTATGTACCTTTTCCTTTTTACTTTCTGCTGCTAACTTCAGTCCCTTTGCTGTTACTGACACCTGCAAGGCCACCTACATCCTCCTGTGTGACAGGCTCATTCAGTCTGGCAATGTGCCTGGGTTTATTTATTTACTCAGGTATTTATTTTTTGCAGTCTTTGTTCTCTTGTCCTCTTATTAGGAAGGGATGGATACTGTGAGGCTATGACCTCTACTTCCAGCTTGCCTCTGTTATAGCCCCAGCAGCTGGAGACAGGCAGTGTCTGTTCTGTTCCCCTTCCTTTTTATTTCTGCCCTCCCCCATGCCCAGTCTGTATGAAGTGCCCTCAGGATTTATAAACCCAGCCAGCCAAAATAGCCAGATGTGAGGAGATAGGGGAAGCAATAATAAACTGAGTGAAGTTTCCCCGTGGGGAAATTTTTTTGAACTGTTGTCTTTAAAAAAGAAAATACCAGGAGGAAAAGTAAAAAATTACATTTAAGAGAGTGAGGAAAAATAAAATCAAGTTTGGTTTGGTTTGTTGGGTTTTTTGAAAGTGTTTTGGGAAGTAGGAAAATGTAAAATCAAAGAAGTGATTTTAACCTAGACCCTGTATTGAGTTCTGTTTGAATCCTGTTGTTCTCCAATAGCAGACCTGAAGCCCTAGGAGTGGTGTCTGCGTGTGGGATTTTATACCCCCACCCCATGGGAGTGCACTTCTGTTTTCCAAGCAAAACACCGTGCCCACAGAGCCCTCCAATTCCTGCAGCTTGCTCTGCGGGTCCACGTGCCCTGACATCCCTGTCAAGTCCCCAGGTCTCTTCTTCCCCTTCCCACCCTCCCTGGCACTGTGCCAGCCTGCTTTCCTCTCTGATTCCCGGGTTTTGGGACAGGCATCATCAGGTCATTTGGCTCCTCAAGTGGCCAAGAGCTACCTCACCCCTCTCCTGGGTCTGCTCTCCAACTTCTCTTCGAGGAAGCCCATGAAGGGTCAGCACATGGAGAGCTGGAGAAGGCAGGTACGCTCTGCTGATCACACTCTCTCCCGTGAGGACTGCATCTCATTCCAGTGCTATCACTGGCAGCCAGGTTTTCTGCCAGGTTAAATGCTGCCAGAATCCACATTTCCTCCTAGGTAACACCAGCCCGTGCTTGAGCAGAATGAGCGCAGGCAGAGTCTTGTGTTCATGTCACGTTGTAGTGCCAGTGAGCGTTTCCAGGCTTCAGGTCACCTCTGTTGCTCCCTTCTTGAGTCCGCCTAATCTCTGGTGTCCTTTTTAGTGTCATACACTCAGTTTTCACACAAAGGGCTCACTACCATGATACTGGGGACAAACTTTATGTCCCTTCCTGGCGAGAGCAGGCTAATGCAGCCAGGCGTAGCCTGTCTCCATGGATGAAGAGTTATGCAAGTACCATTCACTTCCTCAGCTCCCAATCCCCCAATTCCTTCTGGAGTCCCTCCAGAGGTTCCAGAAAACAGTCCTCCATCTTGAAAGAGCACAGACTACATCTGTGTTCTGGGATGAATGGCTTTTTGCTTCCAGTGCAGCCAGAAATACTTTCTGCTTATAAATAAACACCACAACAACCACTACGGACAGCTCTTCACGTCTCGTCGTTTCCCATCATTGGTGACTTTCATCATTACTCTGAAAGCTCCATCAGCACTGGTTTAATATCGGCTTTCAGATCATTAATCAGGTTACTAATGAGCATTGGTTTCAGAACAGTGTCCTACCAGAAATAATTTCATGTTCTGGGGTCTTTTTCCCCCCTGCCCTTTGCTACTTGAAATCCATCAGTGAACTATAATTCACAATGTCAACTCTTTTATTGTTTTATTAGTTATTTGTTCTAAATCAGGGCACGGTCTCCCGTGGCTAAGGCACCTTGCGCTGGTGTAGCCTTTACCTTTAGGTTCCTATAATGCCCTTGCTAACCCAATCCATGATTTAAAGAGAAAAATATCACAACTGTTGGACAGGAATAATTTTGAGGAATGTGAGAACACAAACATTATAAAAACTGATCCATCCTTTTCTTTTTAAATTTGATGCATTTTCCATCTCTTATCTTGATTTAATATGTTTACCTGGGGATAATACAAGGTGGTTAGATAATTGTGGATGACATCCACAAGGATATTGTCTCATTTACTGTTCACTGATAGTGCCATAAGGTTAACTTTTCCAGGCTCATCATGTTTTCCCTAGGTCAGTAAATCACAGCCCTCACCACAGAGGGGACCAGCACACAATAGTCCCAGATCCATAAGCAGGACAACACTCAACAGGGTGCAGAGACTGAATCCAGCTAAAAGGATTAGGGATTAGATCAAAATTAGGAATTCCACCCCAAAAGAGGAATGAATCATAGAATCATAGAATGTTAAGGGCTGGAAGGGACCTCGAAAGCTCATCCAGTCCAACCCCCCTGCCAGAGCAGGATCTCCTACACCAGGTCACACAGGAAGGCATCCAGGTGGGTCTGCAACACCTCCAGAGAGGGAGACTCCACAACCACCCTGGGCAGCCTGTTCCAGTGTCCGTCACCCTCACTGGGAAAAAATTTCTCATGTTTCTGTGAAACTCCCTGTGCCTCAGCTTCCACCCATCACCCCTTGTCCTGTCATCAGGCATCACCGAGAAGAGCCTGGCTCCATCCTCCCAGCACTTACCCTTTATAGATTTATAAACATTGATCAAATCACCCCTCAGTCTTCTTTTCTCCGGGTTAAAGGGCCCAGCTCCCTCAGTGTTTCCTCAGCAGAGAGATGTTCCGTTCCCTTCATCATCTCTGTGGCCCTGTGCTGGACTCTCTCAAGCAGTTCTGTGTCCCTCTTGAACTGGGGGGCCCAGAATTGGACACAACACTCCAGATGTGGCCTCACCAGGGCAGAGTAGAGGGGCAGGAGAACCTCTCTCGACCCACTGGCCACCCCCCTTCTGATCCACCCCAGAATGGCATTGCCCTCCTGGCCAGAGAGCACAGTGCTGGCTCACGGTCAGCTTCCCATCAACCAGGACCCCCATGGATCCTCACGTTTTAAGAGGTCCAAGTTAATCCCCACCACCACCACGCTTATCTCCCTCTTCTCTTTTCTCAGACGTTGCCTCAGAGAATGGCTAGCGCTTCTCTGCTGGTCGTCACCACTGTGAACACCTTTCTGAGCCGAGCTGGTTCTTTGCTGGGTCAAAACACCAGCTCAAGTTTACCACTGACATGAGAGCTGCTGTTGCTCCTGTTCCTTCTTCCAAAGTCTGGCAACCCCCGAGATGACTCGTCTTCCACAATGCCGCTCGCAAGCCTTCCATTCTTCTCAGGGCCTACCTTGACTAATATCTCCAGGAATTTGCCCACAGGCAGCTGGCTTATCCCCCTCCAACCTTTACTTCACTCTCCCCACTGAGGTCCCTCCCTTCCCTCTCCCGATGTTAGAGACCTCTCCAACTGTGCCAGCACCTGAAGCCATGACCCTGAAGACTGGAACTCCTACTGGGCTTTGCTATGGGACAAACCAGGGCAGGGAAATGGGGACAGAGCCTGACATCAAGTAAAGGCTCTGCCCTAAGTTTTCAGGGGCTGGATTCTATGTCCCTTTTTCAGGACAAGACAGTCAGTCCTCAGCAAGGTGTCTGTCCTGTGGTTAGTGCCCCTATGAACAACACAGGGATAGAAGGCAAGGTCCCCAGCAGAACATTTCCAAGTGTCATGCATCAGTTTCCTGTTCTTTTCCAAAGCAGTTGATGGGAAGGTTTATGGAAGGGCATGCTCCAGAGCAGGGAACTGGCCCAAGAATCCCAGTCCTACATTCCCAACGCCTCTCGAGTTTCACTTATTGAAGCACATTCAGAATGTCAGCCTCAGTTGCAAGGAGATGATTCTTTACAGTTTCTTTATTCAGTAAACATCTAATTACAAGTTTCACAAATTAAAAAAGTGGGGGAGCTGACTGAAGGGGGGGTGGGGAGGGTGGCACAGCCTCATCCAGCTTTTGCTCTGCTCCTCCCTTCTCTAACGCACGCACCCTTCTGCTTCATAGTTGCACCGAGGACAGGAGGGGAATCAAAGCCTCTGTTCTGGGGGGGACACCAACGTGGGCTTCTATCACAATTCCCTCAGATTTCTTTCACAGGGGACTAAGGAAAAAACCCAAACAGCTTCATGTGTTGGGTTTGTGTCTGGGAGGGTTTTCGTCGTGGGGGAAAATCTAGGGGGATGCTCCTGTGAGAATCTTCTAGAAGCTCCGCTGGCTCCAGCCCAGACCTGCCTTTGGCCAGGGCTGAGCCGATCAACATCTCTGTGATAACGCAGTTAAAAGAGGGGGGGAAACTGTTGGGCAAGTGATCGGAACAACTACGTGGACACCAAGGTCAGTGAGAAAGGAGGGGAGGCACATCAGTGCAGAGACTCCCTTGCAGCCACTGCAGCCCACGGGGGTAAGACAGCAGGGGAGATGCCTGCCTGCAGCCCATGGAGGACCCCGTGCCAGAGAGGTGACTGCAGCCACGGAGGCTGCAATTCCAAGGGAAGCCTGTGCTGGAGCAGTACAGTGCTGGGATGTCTACACCCTGCAGGATGGGCCCACACTGCAGCAGCTGGTGAAGTGCTGCAGCCCACGGGAAGGACTCCCGTTGTAGAAGCTGGTGAGGACTGTCTCCTGGGGGATGGATGCCAGACTGGAGCAGGGCAAGAGAATGAGAAGCTGTCCCCACTAAGGGGGAAGGAGCAGCAGAAATGTGATGCATTGACTGCAACCCCCATTCCCCACCCCCCTGAACCACTCGTGGGAGGAAGTGGAGAAATCAGGAGCAGAGCTGAGCCTGGGAAGAAAGGAGGGGTGGGGGGAAGGTGTTTTAATATTTGGTTTTATTTCTCATTTTTCTGGTCTGATTCAATTGGTAAATTGGTGGTGGTTTTGTTTAAAATTAAATTCTATTTTTTTTCCCCACATTGAACCTGTTTTTTGCCCATGATCATCATTCGTGAGGGAGCCCTCCCTGTCTTTTGTCTTGACCCTCAAGCCTTTTGTTGTTTATTCCTCCCCCTTCCACTGGAGGGTGTAGGAGTGAGCAAGCAGCTGCATGGCATTTAGCTGCTGGCTGGGGGGCCCTACACCATGACACCTCAGAACCAGTCCAACCCAGCAGAGAAAGAGTGGACAAGGTGGAAGAGGCAAGGTGGCAATTCCTTATGCACACCACTACTGGCAGAAAGGACAGAACAAAGGGAGAGCAGAAAGGGAATGGTCAATTAACGCGTTCCTTGCACATCAGTGAGATGTGCCCCACTGCACCACCCACACCGGGCAAAAAAGAGCGATGCAGAAGATTAGTTGCTTTGTTTCAATTCTTAAGTGGGAGGGAAGTTAATACTAAATTTGAGGAGGGTCCAAGTGGTGCTTTGAAGGGGCTTCAGAGTTTCACCGTCTGTACCTGGGAGGAAGGAAACCAGAGAACATGAAGAGTAAGTGGTGAAAGTTACACAAAAAGACATATCAAGACATGTCTAAACCAAAAAGACATATCAAGACATGTCTAAACCTGATGTCTAGACATCACAAAGAAGGACAAAAGTCCCCTTTCAAGCACTAGATCACATCCTATGAACCCTGTTCAAAACACAGGAGAGCAGACACCGGCACTCATACTTCAAACTTACAAGTCAATCCAGTGACAGTGGATGGTCTGGCTCCACGATCTATACGCTGACACTGGAACCACTCTACAGACTGTGATCCTACATCATTTTACACCATCTCAACCCTCAGTTACGGCCGACACCCCGCTTTGTTGATGACAAAGCTAATTTCAAGTTTCTGCGTTGCTGTTCAGAGCATATTCTCAGAATTCCTATCTTCCCCTGCTCTCTCCATTAAGCAGGAAAACCCATTTCCAACCGACAGATCAAAATCGCCTAAGACTGGGGCAGTGAACAAAAGAAACAAACGTGCAGCTAAGAGGAAACTGCAGTGGAAGATGATGAAAACAACTTCTTAAAACTTACAAGAGCATGTAGGTAGATTTGGGGGTGGCTATGCTGCACCCCCCCGACAAGGTCTGCTCTGGGTTCACCAGTCATAGCGACGGGACTGTCTGGAGGGAGAATCCTCAGGGCCCTGGATAGCGAGCCGGGTCCCTTCAGCCCGACGGCCACTGCTGCCTTCGTGGCGTCGGTAATCCAGCCCCCGCTGTGGCCGGAAGCGGGACGTCTCTCGCCTCCACTCATCGTCGAAGGCGGCTGCATCACCTGCGGAAGGAAAGAACGGGCTCGGATGGGGAGGAGGCGGGGAAGCGGCACCTGGGATTGCTGGGAGGAAGAAAGGGGCAGCACGCTCACTTTCATCCATGTTGATGTAGTCCTGCCTCTCCTCCTGGTCACCCGTGCGGTGGTTGCGAGACCGCTGCATGATGTGGGCCCGCTCCCTGATGTGGTGTCCAATCGACATTTGTTCCAAGCCGCTGTCTGAGTCCCTTACAGTCCGCCTAGTCTCACGGATCTGTGGGCAGATTCCCATGCAGGATCAACATTTTAATTCATTATCCCAGCCCAGTAAGCCACTCTGATTCTTGCCTGCAGTACTGCACTGTCACTGCTCCCAGGATGTCACGCACAACATAATGAGGAGGGAAAAATGGATTCCTCCCTGCCAGCGCTTCCCATCCCCTCCCAGTGACCCCCAGCATGGTTCCGCGAGTCACAGTGCACCCCTCAAACTGACCACAGAGCAGAAGTGCTGCCACGGCCACGCAGAGACACCAAATGAAGTCTACCCACCCACAGCAAGACCAGCAGCCTCATGCTGGTAAGATGTACTGCAGCCTCCTCCTTACCCCACCAGGTGCTGAACGCATCTCTGAGGTCTCTTGATAGACTTTGGGCCCATCACCCAGGTTGGAATAGGAGATGACAGTTGAGGAGGTAAAAGTCTGGCAGTTAGCACCACTTGTCATATGCTCCTGCAAGAATAAATGGGGAATGGTATCAAGAAGAAATGGGAGGGAGGAGATGGCAGTTAATTCTCTCTCTATGTATAATGAAGTAGGAAGAAATTACAATAGGAAGAATATAATCCCCATGGGTCCATCTTTCCTGTAAATTAATTTTTGTTTCTTGCTAAAGAAGTCTACCCCATGCTTCCTTCCTCCCTCCCTCATCTCTCCTCCTTGCTCTCAGAGCATATGCCTCAGGAACAAGCTCTCCATCACCAAATCCTGCTCACGAAGCAAGGCTTACAGCTTCTGCCACCTTGGCAGCTTGAGCCCATACCAAAGCTGCACAGTGAGATGAGAGACACTAAAGGGGATGCAGGAGCATCTTCATTACTTGCCTCAATACAGACTGCTTTACAGAGGGTTCTTACCATGTTTCCAATCATGTCGTTCATCATCCCAAACATATCTATAAAGCCACCTGCCTGATGATAAGGAAGAGAGAACACAAGAGCAGTCAGATTAGAAAGATACAGGAGGAAAGAACAAGAAGCTATCCACAAGGGACAGAAACCTGCTGCCTCAGCAAAACCTCCTTCTTTTCCCTTTATTTCATTAGTACCGAAGAAAAGCAGGATCTGGCACTGCTGTTCTCACAGGTTGCACTGACCACGTGCTCTGGCTCTCCAGACCTCTGGGTTTGATGCACTGGGGTTTGTGAGTCCAGGCACTCAGCAAAGCTAAGAGAAGAAATCTCTTGCTGTGCACTAGCAGTGATCTTAACCCTAAGACAGTCGTCCTCAATCACGTTTTCACCTCACTACTGTCAACTCCTAATTTAAACAAGGAAGTTTCTATCCACTGCATTCTTCCTAACATAATAACAGGTTTTCTTATTTTCCCTACAAACACCTGCTTTTTTTAATCACGTACACCAAAAGGCTGCAGTAATAGACCAGGCCAGCAGGTCTCACAGGTTAATTGTGCAATATGTGTAAACAAAATTATTAGTCAGTTGAAATGTGCTCATTTTTTTGGTTTCCTCGAGTAGCCTCCTGCTCTCATTTCCAGCAGAGCCGAACTCACACGCAATGGTTTTGTCCTTTAAAGTCTATCTGTTTGCATTCTTATTAATCCTCCTCTGAGCTTCAGTTCTGGGTTGCTTAGTCCCTTTCACTGAGGCAATCCCGCAAAGCAAGGCAGCTAAGATGCTGGATCTGGAATAGTCTATTTCCACTGTATTATTTCAGTAGATGACAGAGGTCAGCATGCTCCAAACACGGTGTTCTCAACAAACACAAAGCCATTCTCATTCCAGTCCTGTTCACCTGAAGCGTTCTGTTGGCTTTTCCATCTGACACCACTGGCAAAGGAGGTTCAACACCACCTACCTCTGCCTATTGATGGCCAGATCTTTTCCTTGCATCGTCACAGTTTCTCCATTACCTCCAAACAGATCTGCAGCATCTTTTCAGACATATGAGCTTATTAAGAGACTATCTGCTCTTCCTGGATATTAACTGTCCCAGTTCCTATGAAATATTGTGCTATAACAGCTTTAGGGCTCTTCTTTGGTCAAGGTGCAAATAAACCTCCCCATATAAACAAGAGTTAGAATCTGTCCTCTAGCGACAGCTCACAGACTAGCTTAAAAGATTAGAGGGGAAACAATGCATCTCGTCACACAGTGCCACCCTCGCTACCCCTCAGAACAGATGGACTTGCTCACAGATGGCTGCATTTTAGCACCGGTTGCACACCACGCTGGTGAATCTCAGTACCAAGCCACTACTCAAAAAGCCTCGAATTT
Source organism: Chloroceryle inda (assembly GCA_027560095.1). NCBI lineage: Eukaryota > Metazoa > Chordata > Aves > Coraciiformes > Cerylidae > Chloroceryle > Chloroceryle inda. The sequence goes on along the minus strand of JANHFY010022062.1, from coordinate 2,741 downwards.
GACCCAGAAAAAGGGAGAACTTACCATGCCGAGCATCCCAAAGGGTGAAACAGCTCCTGCCTGCCAGGGCAACAGAAAAAACAGAACAGAGAATGACCTTGTAACAGCCAAACACTACATCTTTCCCAGAACACCCTTACCCTTCTCAAAACAGAACAGGGAACACTCGGGCCAAACAAACAGATAAAAGTTGACTGCATCAAATCATACAGCAAGCCAGACAGGAGGTGACACTCCTAAATGTTTCCCAGTCAGACTGATTTATGTCCTTGAGAAATAACACATATTTATGCCCTTCCTCCCATGCAACCTAGAATGCAGCTGCATTCAAATATTACTGCACATGGAGTATAGAGAAAGACAAGAATATCACTGTTTGAGAGGTGATTTCTGCACCACCACCCCTGTGAAGGCAAGGGGCATGCCCAGCCCGGCCACGGGGGAACACCGAAGTGAAGGGACAGTTGAAGAAATCTATCCTGTCCTCAGCACATCTTTACCTGCATCCTGCGGCCAGCCTGGCGAGCAACAGGTGTGGTCCCATCAGTGATGCCAAGGAGTGGGCCGAACCCGAAACTTCCAGAAAGCATACGGTTCATGTGCTGCCGGTGGATGGCAAAGGGATCCCTTCCGGAAAGGTGTAAGGTTTAGAAAACAATGGTGAGGAGGGGGTGAGAGAAGACAAAGCCCTGCATAATCCACCCATTTCTGACTCTGAGTTTCTCTTATGTAGGTGTACGTTCCTTTCCAAGAGGAACATCTAGGATCCCAAGAACTCGATGGTGCTTATGGTGATGCGTGGGGCTGGAATGGACTACTGGATCACATCTTACTGCTTGTAATAGAAGGTATTACAGCACAGAATCCCTCTAAAACACTAGCTGACGTCTGTTCAGAACTAGCTTGATGTTCTGCTTCCACTAACACCATAGGGCCAAGCAAGGCCATTCCAGAACCTCAGGCTCAAACAAGTGAAAGGCACTTCTCAGATCTTCAGCCGGATGCCGCCATCATCTCACACACAATTCCTCTCGTGCCATAAACCCCCTTTATGTGAACAGCTCTGCAAAACAAACCAACCCTTCTAGAAGAGCAGTTCTTCATTTCACAGGGAGGTGCACCAAGACCCTCTTGGCTGCAAAGACAGGACTGCTCTTAGTGGGATCAGAGAGCACACAGTCCTAGATGTCATCCTCTCACTCTTCCACATACATGTGCATAAACACACTCAAATGCAAGCCTGAAAGCTCCAGAGTGGACGGTATGGCCTGACACTGTGTGACATCCCTCCACCCCAAGCAAACTCGCTCTGCTGTTTTCCTACACTGTTACGTGCACACCCGCCCAGGGGCTGAGACCACCTACGGCTTATTCCAATTTGAGAGGGAAAGGGAACAATAACTGGAATCCCTAACTGGCTTTCCTTCCTTTCCTTCTTTTGCAGCCTCCACTTTGAGGGCTGTATTCATTCACACATGCTGGAGAAGCAAGGAGAGAAAAGAAAGGATAAGGACAAGTGGTCGTAGAATACAGTGGTCACAGTAAAAACTCTGGGAAATATCACAGCATTTCTCCGCACACCTCATGTCTGGATGTATACCTCTCGAGTATGAATAACCACAACAGCACAGACTATCCCCGAGATCAAAAAACCACCTACTACAAGCCAATACTTTGCTGTCTTCGCTGAAAACGCTCCCTGTAATAAATCCAGACTCACACCTGCCACATCAATGAGAGCATACAGTCATTCTGTGACTAACTGGGACATCAAGGTCTCCTCTCCTGCTAATTTGTTTACAGCTGATACATTTTTTGCTTATTATCGATTTTATAAGTAAAAAAATTGGATTCTATTCTTCTACATAAATGATTTTCACCAAATTTCTCAGAGCGCCGTAACATAATCAAATTCTTCCTGTATCACAGTCTATTTCCGCTTTGGCAAGGACTGCCAGCTGAGTCTCACTGCCAAAATTTATCAACAGCGTGCAATTTCTGGGCTGTGGACAGAATAAAAACATTCGGGATAAAGAATCCTAGGCAGAGTTCTTAGGACCTCTGTTGGATTTCAAGACTTTTATTTCAAAACTACTTGTTGCCCTCTCTTTACTCAGCTCCTTTACAACTTGTCAACTGCTTCAGCAGTCTTTCCCAGCTCCATTAATGGTTTCCTGTGCAGGAGACCAACACTTGACACTGACACATTCCAGAAACCTCCTCTGCATAAGCAAAACAAATACTTGCGCAAAGAAAAATAGCAGGTATTCCAACTCTCCCTTCCTCAGACACTGGCAATGCCTTTTGGCCTACTTTATTTAACGATGCTCTCCTCCGAGACCGTGCTCTGATGTGACAGACGTGAGACCAACGCGAACCACGCGTTACCTGCGCTGGCCCTGAGGACGGCGTTGGGGTTTTCTCCAGACAGCTGCTGCGCTGCGGTATTTCCCGCAGCCCAGAGAGCCCGCTCTGCTCGCTCCTCGCACACCCCTGCCCCCGCTCAGCCTCCCGGAGAGGATCTGCGCCGCAGCGGCCCCCCCTCGCCCCCCACGGAGGGTGCCCGGCTCGACTCACATGGCAAACATGGGGTCCTCCGGCTCGCCATCCCTCATCAGCCGGAACATGCTTCCCTCGGTCGGGGGCGGCCTATGCGGAGGGAAGAGGAGGCGTGAGCCCAGATGAGGCAGAGGGCGGGGAGACGACGAGCAGCGGAACCGGCTCCCCCCCGCGCCGCGCCT
>JANHFY010022061.1:0-40158 GCA_027560095.1 Chloroceryle inda | reverse complement strand
TGGCAGCTGCTCTGGAGGGGAGCAGAGATGTCCTTCTCCCTACCCATGCAGGCAGTGAGGAGGAACCGATGCCTCTCTCTGCCACAGGACTCAGCCCACACATATCCCTGCTGGGGTCTGGGGGTCTTGGAGCCAAGGAAGGCCAAATATAAGCTTTGTGCTTGCAAATCCTCACCGCCAGCAATCCAGAGGCAGAACCTGTGGTGACAGCGAGGGGTCTGTCCTATAAATAAATGCACTTTTAGAAGCCTGGTGCAGAAGACGCTAAAGCAGAACTGCGGGGGGAAAGCAGGACCTCTGAAATGCTGAGACAAAGCCCCCACCGCTGAGGAAAGCAAAGCTCCCCGTGCCCCGGCCAACCCTTTGCTCACCTCTGCCCGGGGCTCCGGCACCCGCTGGCAGCGGGACGGCAGCGGCAGCACAGGGAGGAAAGCGGGGGCACGGCAGGGCTGTGACCGTGTGGCTTGTGACTGCCCACGCGATCATGAGCAAGGGCTGCAGCCGCTCAGAGTTTCCCCTGGAAGCAGCACTTCCCCAGGCAGGAAAAGGGCCCAGCCGGGGCAGGGGATTTAGCGGCGCTTTGGGGATAGCAGTGTCCCCTGAGCGCAGCCCGGGGGCTGCCAGCCTGGCCCGGCAACTGATTGATCAGCACGCTGAGAAAAATCAGAGTATCAGTTAGTCAATGTGCCTCGAGATTAGCCAGGAGCAGAGCACAGAAAGGGGAGAGTGGGTGTCCCAGGCATTTCCCCAGTGTCCCCAAAGCAGAGGGGGGTGTTTTTTTCTTAACTCCCATTATCCCACAGGTACAGGACTTGCATCTTCCAGGCATGTCCCAGACAGGGATGCCAGAGACCATCAGTTCATCCCTTCTTGCACGGTGATTTCAGGGAGGGAGAGCTCTCCAGCACACATCCCAAGCTCCCAGCTTGTGCCTGGGTGCTAATGTTCCTTGGCAAGGGCTTTGACTGGGTCTGTGCTGCTCACTGGGCCCAGCCCAGCCATTGGACTTTGGCTGCACAAGCCAAACAAGGGAGAGGAGGAGGAGGAGGCATAAGCAGTGGTCCCCTGGAGAAGGGGCTGCAGAGCAGTGAGCCCCGCTCTGAGCTCTCCTGTTGCAAACACCTCTGCACCCAAACACCTGCACACACAAGTTTCAACTTGGCTAGTGCAAAATACAGGCTGGCAAACCCAAAACATGCCCAGAGGCACTGGCAACCTCGCACCATCCCCACTCTGAGCCCCAGGTAACTCAGCCAACGTGACCGTGTGGCTTTAGCTCTGTGGCTGCACCGGGGTGGGGACACACTCCCCACCTGCCTCCAGGGAGGAGAGGGGGGCCTGAGAAACCCCCTGCCACCCCACATCACTGCCTTGTCAGCCAGTGAGGAAAGGGTGCAGGTTCCCTGGGAGGATGCAGGGAGTGTGCTGGAGGCAGGCAGAGGAGTTATTAATGATGGCAGGAATGTGCTGTGTGCTCAGGTCTCCCCAGGAAACAGAGGCCACGAATCAGTCCCACCATGGGGAGAGATCCCCCTGCCTCTGGCAGAGCTGGTGACAATCCCCCCAGGGGCCAAGGGGCAGAGAAGGAAGCGGGGGGACCCACTTCACCCAGCACCCAGCCAACATCCCAGTGGCATCACTGGGAGCCGTGGGACAGCAGTGCAGTGCCCAGATTGCAAAACATACCCGCGGGCAGCAGCTATGCTGTGTGTGTGTCTACCGTGCGGTGTCTCCACGTGTGACGGGCCACGGGGATGCTCAGCACCCAGCCAGGGCAGCCCGGCCGATGTCCAGTGGAATATTTCCCTCTCCTGCGCTCTTAGCAGCCAACAGTGCTCAGCAACAGTCCCCGTCCCGCTTTTCATCAGGGCTTCCCTTCCCAAGGTCTGCACGGCGGCGGTGGGCTGGAGCGTGGCCAACATTCCCGGCCCTCGCCTCCGACTGATGCGAGGCGGCGTTGGGAGGCAGGTTTCCTGCGGCGGGGATTAGCACCCTGGGCACGTCGCGGCCGGCAGGAACTCCCCTGCCCTCTGCTCGGGGGCCCGGGTGCCGCCGGCAAATCGCAAACCATCTCGGTGGTGAGTTGTGAGGCCTCAGCTCAGCCCCGGCCCGGGCCCTGGGGAGCACGGGGAGGGGGTGGGACGGACAAAGGGAGGGTTCTTCCTTTTGCTCTTGCACCCGACCCACCCACAGACGCTCAAGGGCCTAATCCAGCTGTTGCAGAGCACTCAGTACTCCAGACCTGAGCCCCCCCAGGCAGCTGGGAGGTTTTCCCTTCTCCTGGGTGGGTTTATGCAGCAAAGCAGCCTGGTCCCTGCTCTCCAGGGCATCGGAGATGACTTACCAGTGCTTTCCAGCTACAGCGTCGCTGCGGGGTGGGGAGGGGCCACTGGCGAAGTCAGCTCAGCTCTGAACGCAACCTGTGAGACAGAGGGGACGTCAACACTCAGCAGCCACCCCCACCACCCAATCCCCCCTCCTATCTGGGACCCAGGCCGGCCACTGCCTTCCTCCTCCTTGCCATCCCTCCAGTGTGGGGCCAGCAGCTCACACCTCCTTGCTCTGATCTCTCATGTGTGAAGAGGGGACAATGCTCTGCTCCACTTAATCAAACCCACCCGGGGACAAGAGAGAAGGTGGCTGAAGCTGCCTTGAGTCATGTCCTGGGGCAATGGGGGAGCACAGGCAACCTGGCACCCCCAGCCCACCCAGAGATTTTTCAGGAGAGAAGCACAGCTGGTTCCCCCAGACACACCAGTTAGCAGCCCTGCCACTTCATCTCTGGACAGCCAGGACCCAAGGCAGGGAGAGATGGCCACCAAGCAGGGACCTTGTCCCCAGAGGTGACAAGCATCTTCTCCATTCCCAGCAGCACAGATGGCCTATGGCAAGAATGATGCACAAGGTCTGGGAGCACCTCTTGCTGCTCAAGCCCTGACTCAGCCAGAAAAAACACATTTTAACCTTTTTTTTTCAAAAGGGACAGTTTCCTGTCACAAGTGTGTGTGATGGGGGGACACTTGTCAGCAGCAGTGGCTCAGGGTAGAGCTTTAGGTAGAAGCAGAGCAGGACAAGGCCCCTCAGAGCCAGGGCAATCGCTTGCCTCGCTCTGCCACCCCTCCCAGCCCCCAGATCCCACAGGAACTGCCCCTTCTCCCTTGTCTCCTACCAAAAGTGAAATCTCTTCCATCCCATGCTCCTCACCCAGTGCTGCCCCTGAGGTGCTTCTGCTTGCCTGGCACAGAAGGGATTCAGCTTCATGGCCCTGAGCATCATCTCAATGGACTCCTGTCCCAGCTAGAGCCCAGGTTTCACATCTTGTCCCAAGGGTAACATCCCACACAGAGTATGACAGATGGATGGAAAGAGGGCAGGCAGTTTTTTGCTGCTCTGCCATCTAATGCTGCTGGCAGCAAGTCTGGAAGTGAGACCAGCCACAGCCTCCTGCCTTTATGCCCTCGGTCACCAAGGGGTAGCGAGGAGAGGGCTCATACAGAGACAGCAGCAAAGGAGAAAGAGCTGCTGCTCACCCAGCACCTCTGGCTGCCATCGAAGCCTCCCTTGCCCCAGCTGCCCTGATCCACTCAGCCTGGGCATTCCCTGCTTTAGGGCACACAACCTCGCGGCTCACACACGAGACTTGATACATTGCAAATGCTGCAGTGTGATCGTGGAAGCCACACAGTAAACCTCTGAGGGGTCACAGAATCACAGGTTGGTAGGGGCTGGAAAGGAGATCATCTGGTCTAACCTCCCAGTTCCAGCAGGGTCACCCAGAGCAGGGGGCCCAGGATCGCATTGTCCAGGCAGGTTTGGAATCTCTCCAGAGAAGGAGACTCCACAACCTCTCTGGGCAGCCTGGGCCAGGCTCTGGCATCCTCAAAGTAAGGTTTTCCTTATACCAATGTAATTCTGGGTGGCTGCCCTGTGTCCCTCTTGCTGGACGGGCTCCTGGGGCTGTGGCAGCCACACAGAGGATGTGCCACACTGTAGGTCTATTTCGATGGCCTCCCCCTTCCCCCTGCTAATAAATTTTGTCACTATTTTTAGTGCATTTGATGAGGATAATAAGCAGCAGCTGATTGACAGCACTTTAAGACTTTGAATGGTTTGTAATTTGTACTTGACTAATATTTGCCAGCAATAATTGCACAGCGGGATGGAAGGTGGGGGAAGCTGCCGTCTCAACTCCGGGCTGCAGCACATACAAATAAGGCTGTGCTGCGTACGCACATGGTGCCCACTGTGAGGCCATGGCTGCCTTTAGACAAAATAGGACCAAAAAAAGCCACCAGGGAAACCCAAATATGCTTCAGTCTCGGGTCAGAGAAGTGTGAGGTCCTCAGAAGGGGAAAGGACAGGTCCCTGGACAGCTGACAGGCAGATGGATGTGCTTCTATCCCTCACCCTCACAGGTCTGGGCATTTGATGGCTGAAAGCAGCTGCTCCAGCAGCATCCTGCCACCCGCTCTGTAGCAGGGCTGCATTCCCAGCGGGCACAATGTCGGCAGGGCCACAGCTGGGCTCAGGCACCCTCCAGCACCGCCACGCCTGTGTGCTGCTGGGTTCTGCATCTGGGCTTGTCCGGGACCCCCATTCCCCCCCCAGTCAGCAGTTGGGCTGAGCGGCAGCTGGAGTGCCAGGGTGCCAGGGCTGAGCCCAGCCACACACGCTGCCCGGGGCAGAGGCCGCAGCAAGGAGAGAGCCCCAGCAAGGGGCCACCCCCCCACTCCCCTCCCTAAAAGCAATTAAAAATGAAACACACTCAGTGCACAACTCAGCTCGGATCAGATCACGGCACGCGAGACAGCGGCGTCCCCGGTCCCCCCGCCGGCACTGGAAATGCCACTGACCCGCCCAGCATCCCCGCTCCCCCGACACCGCATCCCCGGGATTTTTGCCGCACGCACGCCCCGCCAAAAATTAACGGGCAAGTTGGGATGCGGGAAAAGGCTCGGTCCTCCGCCCTACCTCCCCTCGGCAGAGATGCTCTCGGAAAGACAACGGCGAAGGGAATCGCTGCTCCCCCGCCGGCCCCGCTCCGGCCGTTCGAGCTGCGCCCGGATTGCTCAAGGATACAATGGCCGTGGTAGGGCCGGGCGGAGAGCGGGGCTGGCGGCGGAGCGGGAAGCGATCTTATCTTCTTTGCAAAGACACTAACAAAAGACACTGATTGGGAGCAGACAAAACACAGCAGTGCGAGGCAGAAGCCGAAACCTTGGGAAGGGCCGCGACAGGCTGGGGCCCAACCCCGGAGACGGAGCCTTGGGGAGGGAGATGCCTCCGGCAAAACAGGCTCCGTCCTCGGGGCTGCCGAGGAGCCGGAGGGGTGCCGAGGAGCCGGGGGGGTGCAGGCCGGCTGCATAAGTTAGTGGTCAGCAGCACAAGATAGTGTCACTTTTGGTTAAAAAATAGCTAGTCAGCACTGTCACAGGGCAACATGACATCTGAAAAGAGATGTGTGGAAATAAGAAATCGGACTGATAGATTTTTAATGATCTTGTAAGTGGCCTTTGGTTCTGGGAGCCTTTAGGTAGCTTGGAGTAGAACTGAACTGGCCAGCTGAGAATTAATAGTCAAGCTGATTCTTCGCAGCATTTTGACACTTCCTGACCTCTGGCAACAGGTTGAGTGTAGCACAGGGTGTGATACAGTGTTGAGTGCTTCAGCTGTTTTATCCAAGAGATTCTCATTTCCTGTGCTCTCTTTTTTTTATCTGTGTTGTCAGACAGGAGCTGCAGTCAGGTGACAATTTACCCTTGCTAATTTCCTGTTGTTCAGTAACATGTTGTTACTTGCATAACTTTTTTTTTTCCATTCTTTGTTTCCTTTATTTATTTGTTATAAGGCTCCCCCTGTTCCCAGCAAAGCGGCGTTCTGAGGAGGCTTCAGGTTTACAAGCACTGCGTCCCACTAGTGGAGTCAGGGGACCTACATCTGGGCAAGGCGTCTGAAATCATAGGGCTGCTGATGCTGGAGGTAGAGGCTCATTTGGGCTGATTTTCCCGGGTTCCACTGTTTGTATTGTTTCATATGTAGATTGAGGTACTTCACCAGGCCACTGAGGAAAATTAGTTCTGCCCTTTCCACAGATCCACCCTGGGCTACACTGGTGTTGGAATTTGCTCTGTGTGTAAATGTGATCGTCTTCGGATATTTAGACTTAAACTCAAAATCCCAACCCTATAATCACATCAGCTTGATTTACTGCTCTGTTCTATGAAGGACGGTACAACACTGAGCTCTTGGGGCTGAACTCCCTTTTAGGGGGACACTTCACTGTTGTTCTTTGCCGGGTTTTGGTGACAGGTTGGGGGTATCTATGGAATTCTCCTTTGCTGTTGCCTCCGGTTCTTTCACACCATTGTCTCTTCTCCCAGGCTCGGCAGCTGCCAGGCCACGCGTTGGCTGAGCTCGCCACCCTGTTTGTTGATGTTATAAAAGGCGGCAGCCTGTCTAATGGGAAATCCTTGGAGTTGTTTTCCACTGTTCTCACTGCATTGGCCAGTTCAAAGGAGAGCCTGGCTTATGGGAAAGGTAACCCCTCTCTGTTCCTTCTCCTTATCCTGTCTTCCCTTTGTCTGGAATCAGATGTTAAAAGACTTTCGCTTTTTCAGGTGAACTGAATGGGGAAGAGTTTAAGAAACAGCTGATAAATACCCTCTGCTCCAGCAAGTATGTACATCCCTGCCAGCTCTTAGTTACATAGCAAAACAGTGGGCTTCATGTTGTGCTTTTTAAAAACAAAGACATCATGACGACCTGGATGTTACCTCCTGTGTCAGTGCTCTCCATGCCAGTGTCTTCCCTGGCTGGGAGGGCAGGGGAGCACCCTGTGCCCAGATCTTGTACTAGCTCTCAGGGAGTGCTTGGTTTTATCCCCTTCTCAGTGTTATTGCGTGGGCTGGGGCTGTTCAGAACCATTAGCCAGCTGGGAAGTTAGGCTGGCAGTGGTGATTTCGGGTGGAAATCTGGCTTCTGATCTTAATATCAGAGCCTAACAGGGAAATGGAGACTTTGAATAATTGTGTACAAGGAGGGAAGGCCTAAGTGATAATTCTGCTTGCTCTCAATTTTACGACATATTTTTATTTTGCCAGATGGGATCCCCAGAGTGTAATATATCTTGCCAACATGTTCAGGTAATCCTTTTTCCCTTCAACATCAACGCGTCTGCTTTGGTCACGTCTGTGTCCTATTTCACATGCAGTTTGGGATGAGCATGAGTGGGAGGGCTGACCACGCCAGGCACGGATCCCTTCGGATACGAAGCACAGCTGGGCAGGCATGCTTCAAGGACTGGCCATGGTATCATGGGTTTTATTCCCTCTATGCATGAACCTTGGCAAATTAACAATACGTTAATAAGCAGGCATAATGTGGAGGAGATCAACGCACCAAAGGCTGAAGACTATCCTGGGACAGTGGTGGGGTATTGGGGGATCTGTGGCAACTGCTCCTGGTGCGGACTTTGGGAGCACTAGCTACCTGCTATTACGTTAGGACCCTTTGTTTAGTTATGGGTTCAATCTTTCGTGGGACTCTGAAGGAAAAGAATGGAAGTGATTAGGCTGTGTCTTTGATTCAACAGGGATATTCCACTATCGGGAGAGGAGCTGCAGTTTGTAGTGGAAAAGATCCTTAGGATGTTCTCCAAATTAGACCTGCAGGAAATTCCCCCTTTGGTCTACCAGCTGCTGCTGCTTTCTGCAAAGGTAAAAGCTAAATGTGTACCATGAGAAAAAAATCTGTACGGGCTGAGCTACAGGCTGGATCTTGGCAGGGATTCAGATTTTTCCTAAACTGTGCCTTGGGGAGCAGGACACAGCAGGACATCAGTAGGTTGCTTTTTTCCCCATCTCTCTCTAGCCTGCAGAATCTGACTGGTCAGAAAAAGATAGTCTTGATCTTCCTTGTGGGGAAAGAACGAAGCCTTTGGGAAATAAGGGATGAGCACAGTCCTAGCAGACAGCAGAGAGGATTTCTTTTTCAGTGTTCTTAACTAGTTTTGCTCCCTCTCTGTGGTCTGCGCTCTATAACAATAGCTCATGCAGTATGACTGTCCTCTGGGTTGTAGTCTGACTTGTACTGGAAAAGTCTCATGTCTTGTGCTCTTCATGCAAGCAGAGGCTGCCATTGACATCTCTGCCCGCTGACATGGTGATTTGGGCTCTTCTGCTTGCTTCATTTGTGACCAAATCAATGCCACAATGATCTAGGCAAAGACAAATTACATGTGTCTTACGGGAGGTCAGTTGGGTCTGCTGGCCAAAATGTGGTGTTAGATTTAAGGTTAGGAGTTTGAAAGCCTTCCAACTGATTATAGCATGAAGGATCCTTTCTATTTAGTAACAACTTAAAAAAAACCACAAAACCATGACAACAAAAACACCCAACAACCCAACAAAACACCAGAACATCTGAGAGCTTCAGCTTCTTCCAACACTTTGATAAATGCAGTCAAAAGAAACACACAGACTAACCCAGAGTTGCCTCCTCTGGAAACGAGCAGCACAGGAGCCCTCCCCCACCTCAGTGGGAAATTAAGGATACAGTGACATTTGTAATTGGAGTGGAAGTTTTCTGGGATACTGCAGGCCCTGCAGTGGCTTAATGTCATGTCCTGCCTTGCAGGGCAGTAAGAAGACTGTTTTAGAAGGAATCATCAGTTTTTTCAATCAGTTGGATAACAGACAAAAGGAAGAACAGAAGGCTCCACAGTAAGTTCTTTCTCTGTCATCCCCTTTCTTTACTCCGGGTATTTGTAGTCACCCTGGTCCTGCCCAGGCCTCCTTGAATCTGAATTATTAAACCTTGTACAAGTACAACCTCCCTCATACATAAGAAATTGGTTTTGACTTTGGATGGCTTTCTTTTTTCGGTAAAACTTTCAGATCAGTGGACCTTGAGGTAGCCACAGTGCCCCTAGAGCAGCTTCGCCATGTGGAAGGCACCGTTATTCTCCATATTGTTTCTGTTATCAACCTGGATCAGGACCTAGGCGAGGAACTCATCAGACATCTAAAGGTACAACAGAGATGGAGCAGGCACTGTCGTTGAAGATTTTGAAACAGGGGTTTAAAAACTTAATTGTTTATCTGTAGAAAGATTGGGTTTTTTTTCATAGTCACATTCACTTTAACATGTGTTATGATACATTTGCAGAGACTTGCCTGACAGCTTCCCTGAACCTGTGGGATGCTGCAGTTGATGGTAACAAGCTTTCTGACCCTTGCTTGTCGTTTTCTAGACTGAGCAACAGAAGGACCCTGGTAGAGCCCTGTGTCCCTTCAGCGTGGCTCTTTTGCTGTCGGTTGCAGTAAAGCACAGACTGCAAGAGCAGGTAGGTGGGTTACAAGCTTGCAGAGATCTTCCATAGGGAAGTATGCTGCACCCCTTGTAAAGGAAAGGAAGCACAGTTAGGTTGCAGTCCCATCAGAATTAGGCTTAAAATGGCTTCAGGATATTCGTGGGGATCCAGTTAGATCATTGGTGTGCTGTAGTTTACTGGAAACTATAAAAGACCCCAGAGCAATATCAGAATTTTCCAGAGTTGTGATTCCTGTGGGTTTGTATTGTAGGATGAGAAGAAAAGCAATGTCTTCTTTTTCTAATATTTTGGCTCTGTGGTGGCCACCTGAAGAGCATCTGACAGCAACTTACCCTCCTTGAGGCACTTAATGAGGTTGGTGTATTTGTCCTGGGAAAGAAGTCATTTAACATCTTTGGCAGGCTCTACTGAAACTTGTGCTCTGGCTGGTGCTCTTATTGGAACATACCCAAGACTATACAGGTCCCAATTCAAAGTTCATTTCCTCACACTCAATGTTTTTATGTTCCAGATATTTGATTTCTTGAAAACGTCAATCACAAGAAGCTGCAAGGACCTGCAGTTCCTTCAGGCATCCAAGTTTCTGCAGGATTTGTTTCCCCAACAATATGATGTAACCACTGTAATTCTGGAAGTGGTGAAAAATAGGTGAGTCCTTGCCATGTGCTGCAGAACACTCAAGGGCTTTGGGAGGGGGAGAGTTTCAGCCTCACTAGAATGCTCTGGAGTGCTAAATGCTGGTGGCCTGGTGCCAGCAGGGAACAGTGTCAAAATCCAATCTTTTAATCTCAGTTTTATATTGGTGAATTAAAAACAACAAGGGCAACAAAATGCAAATGTATAAATCTGACCCCTCTACCTCTCAAATCTCAATGTCCAGTGTTACAAAGGACTAAACTGATCTGGACCGTGTTTCTTACTGGTAAAGCAGCTGATGGTCTGAGTTGTGCTGCTGGCTGCAGTCTGTGCTCTGATCAAGGGATAAGCAATACACCATTTCCCTCCCCAACATGGTTAGTCCCTTAAACACCCTGTGGGACAGCTCTGTGATCTGTCACCAGTTGTCCTTCAGTTTGATGTGAGACATTCCTCTCCCATCATCTCTGATTTGAAGATCTTGGGAGCAGTAGGCTATTTGTGCATCCCAATTGTAGCCTACTGTCATGCTCAGATCAGACTGGAGCACACATCATTCCTGATAGTGAGGAAACCTTTGGATGGAAAGGAAGTCTGGTGGTTGCAGAGCCAGGACTTGCAAGATGTGTTGTGCTGAGCACCTGTCCCTCAACCTAAAGACAGTCATGGGGCTGGGAGAGAAGTCATCCCTGGAATGATCAAGCATCTCTCACTGCTGCTTTGGACCCTCCAGGGACTGCAGGAGATTTTACTTTAGACTGCTCTAATCTAAATCTTTTCTGTGACTAAGTTATTTCTTTCCTGTTTTATGTTTTCCTCAGTGCATTTGGCTGGGACCACGTTACTCAGGGCCTGGTGGATCTTGGCTTCAGCCTGATGGAATCGTATGAACCAAAAAAGCCCTTTGGAGGAAAAGCTGCTGATACCACTTATGGCCTTTCAAAAATGCCAGCCCAGCAGGCTTGCAGACTGGGAGCGAGTATCCTGCTGGAAACATTTAAGGTAGTGTAGGTTTTGGAGAGGCTTTTCTTGGGAGGGGTGAAGGAACTCCGTTCTTATTCCCTCTTGGCAAATGGTGTCAAAACCTCGCCTGCCATATCTATCATGAGTGTTGTCCAAGCAATGCTAGATTTAATCTCCTGTTTGCCCCAGTCCAGCTGCAAGAGGCCATCCTCATAAAGACCTAATCCTAATCTGATCCAGCTGCCATGATACTTGTGTATGACAGTTTCCAAAAATCTGCTGAGAAGGTGGAGAAATTCAGACATGCACAGAAAATCTGTCAGAAGTAGGATGAAACCACCATCTTCACTACAGTGGTATATTTGCATCCCACAGACAATCTGACCCATTATGTTCCGAGTGTACTGTGTGTACCTCTCCGATGTGCTGGTTCTGATTGGCCTGGGATGAAATCTGCATTGGTCTGTGTGTCCTTAGCTGAAAGGAGACTTCTGGCAACCAGCCCCAGCTTAGCTGTCAGATCTGGATTTGCTTTGTACTGCATGATGGCTGTGCAGTGAGATACAGGAATATCTTAAATTGATGTAGGTTTTGATTTTTACTTAATTTCTTTCTCATTTCAGGTTCATGAGCCCATCAGAAGTGATATTCTTGAGCAGGTCCTGAACAGAGTCCTCACAAAAGCAGCATCTCCTGTCAGCCACTTCATAGGTAACAGGAAAGAGCAAGAGATGTGTCCTGCTCTGTGGACACTCGGAACGTAGCTTCTTAGAACAAGTTATAGAATAGTAGACTAGTCTGGGTTGGAAGGGGCCTTTCAAGGCCATCTAGTGCAATGCCCTTGCAGTTTGCTGGGACTTCTGCAACTAGATCAGGGTGCTCAAAGCCCTGTCCAGCCTAACTTGGAATGTTTTCAGTGACGGGGCATCTACCACCTCTCTGGGCAATCACTGCCAGGGTCTCATCACTCTCCTTATATTTATTGTATAAAGTATATATTTCTTCCTTATATCTAGTCTGATTCTCCCCTCTTTTAGTTTAAAACCATCACTCCTTGTCCTGTTGCAACAGGCCCTCCCTACTAAAAAGTTTGTGCCCATTTTTTTTATTGACCTCCCTTAAGAACCGAAAGGCCTTTGTAAGGTCTCCCCCCACCTTCTCCAGGCTGAACAACCCCAACAACTCTCAGCCTTTCCTCACAGCAGAGGTGTTCCAGCCCTCTCATTGTTTTTGTGACTCTCCTCTGGACCCATTCTGGACCCCAAGATATGGATCCATATCTTTCCTGTGCTGAGGTCACCAGAGCTGGACCCAGCATTGCAGGTGGGGACTCGGCAGAGCAGAGGGGAAGAATCTCTTCCCTCAAGCTGCTGGCCACGTTGCTTTGGATGCAGCCCAGGATACAGTTGGCTTTCTGAGGTTCCTGCTGAAGTGACCCGAAGCCAAGAAATTCAGTTGTTCGTTCCCCTCTTACTGAGGTGTCAGCTGCATCACGTTAACTTGCAGTCCCTGCAGGTGAAAAACATGTTTGCAGGCAGTTGCCATGAAACAGCTGACGCACAGAAAGTTGGTATCTGTCAGTCAGTACGCATTCCCAGCCTTGCCTTGCCTTCTTATCCTTGGGCAGGTGCTTGGAGTCGCTGGGGCTGTGAGAGGTCTGTGTTGCAGCCTCTTCTCTTACACCTCAGTGCCCTCTGGTGGGGTGAGGCCCTTTGGCCGGTTGTGAGAGTTTTGCATTTGTGCCTGCAGCAGAGCTCAGATTTTCGATGCTCATCTTACTGCGACCTCTCTGTGTAATGGAAGGGCTTTGATAATTCTGTAATTGTTAGAGCTGTAGACATCCTTTGCTTAGACTTTTCTGTCCCCTTGGCAGCAGCTGCTCCTTTTGTCCTCTTATTTTTCAGACTTGCTGTCCAATATTGTTGCATCTGCTCCTCTCGTGCTCCAGACTTCATCCTCCAAAGTCACAGAGACCTTTGACAATTTGTCCTTTCTGCCCATCGACACAGTGCAAGGGCTCCTCCGGGCAGTACAGGTAAAGCTTTGCATCTCTCCATGAATATCCTTGCTAGTTTAGTCCCAGTGACAGCTCTAGGCCACAATTATATGCATGATCTAATAACCCTCATAAAACAAACCTTCATACTCTGTTCGGTGTAGCGTGGAACTGTTCTTCAAGCATGGATTTGCATGTGCCCTCTAGCAAAAAGCATATGGTGCAGCCTGGCGAGGTACCAAAACTGCTCTGTGCTGACCTTTCATCTGGAAGATACCCAGATGCTGCACGCTGTAGAAAACTAAGTATCCAGTGTTCAGTGGAACAGCTGTAGCTGTCATGTTGATTTTTCTCCTTCTGAACTCCATGTCAGTATTTCTCTTTGCCTGGGCTGAGATACTGCCCTGGTATTGAACTTTCACCTGCTTTGACCAATCTGGGGATAATGGTTCTTTTCCCAAACCCTTACACTGCGTCCTTACTGACCTACTATGGTGTCTCACTGCTACAGCTCTCCGGATTTAATTTTATATGGTTTAAAATGTTCTGGTTCTCCTACTGTACTGATGACAGTACTGGAAATGCAGGGCCAGATGGGCCTGAGGAAGATGAGCTCATATGCCCCAAGGGCTTGGCATGCCTTAGTGCTTTTCTCTCCAGGGTATGTCTTCCTTTCCAGCCCCTGCTCAAAGTCAGCATGTCAGTGAGGGACTCCCTGATACTTGTTCTCCAAAAAGCTATCTTTTCCAGGTAAGCTGGGAAGGGAATCCTTTGAAAAGATTTCTACAACTCATTTAGGTTTTTGGAGCAGAACCGTTTTCTGTTTGTTTTGGCCACATGTCTTCTTAC
This sequence comes from Chloroceryle inda, assembly GCA_027560095.1. Lineage (NCBI taxonomy): Eukaryota > Metazoa > Chordata > Aves > Coraciiformes > Cerylidae > Chloroceryle > Chloroceryle inda. Next base: position 26,383 of record JANHFY010022061.1, on the reverse strand, counting down.
TGTGTTCTTCCTGTAACTAGATGGTGACATCTGCTACCCCTTTAGCCTAGGACAGTAATACAGTCACAACTCTACTGAACTGAGACACAAATCCCAACTCCCATGTGAATGGGCTTTGGAAATTAAGAAAACTGTTGGGAACCCCAAAGAATTAGGCAAAATTAAAACCAATTCCAACAGGTGCCTACACAGCTGAGTACATCGGGATGCTAGGGAGAGTCTGGAAGGAACTGCTGGTGGGAATGCTGAGCTACCACCTTCCCTTGGATCCCTTACAAGGTGGTAGAGAAGCAGGCTTGCTGTCTTGGTAATGCTTTGAGCACACCATCCTGATAATCCTGTGATCATAGATTGGATTTTGCTGGGCAGAGGCTGCCTGGTTCTGAATACAGAATTCAGAAATAGGATTATTATTCAAGGTAAGAGACTTGGTTTTGGGAAGGACCGGGGGTTTTGGTGAGAAAAGTGAAAAACCAGCTTTTTGTGAGGAATTTTCCAACTCTGAGCTCTGTGAGACTCTCCCAGTTTTCAGGGTGCATTTAATGCTTGAGTCTTGGCTTGGGGCTCTCCCTTGGTGTGAGCATTGCAAGGATAGAAAAGAAATTGGATGTTGTGAGAGCATAGAGTAAGGGATTCCCAGCAAACTGCCAAGCTCTGAACTGCTTAGGGCTGTGCTGCCCTCTTGGGGATACAGTTCCACTGGGCTCAGTCGCTCTGTATTTGTGGACCCTTTTTCATTACTAGGTTGTTCTTGTATTTACTTCTGAGTTTCTTGTTTCCATTTTTCTTTACGCTTCTCTTTTGTCCCCCTGACTTACAGGCAGCTCGATGCTCGCAAAGCTGCAGTTGCTGGCTTTTTGCTTCTGCTAAGAAATTTTAAGGTTCTGGGCAGCTTGTCCTCTTCCCAGTGCAGCCAGGCCATTGGTGCCACTCAGGTAAGTGCTGTTCCTCAGTCCCTGGTGGGGACATATGAGACAGTCTCATGACTAACATGCACTGTTTGAAACACCTTGAGAGTGGAACGTTTCCCCAGCACGGAGATGAAACTTCAGTAGGGATTAGTCCTGGAAGGAAAGCTTTGGGAAATGCAGTGTGCAAAGAGAAGCTGGCCTAGGGTTGTGGCTTCTCGGCATCATTCTCTCCTACAGCACCAGTATTCTGGGGAGCATTCACGCTGCTCCGTGGTGACAATAAAGGGCTTGGCAGCACACCAAGGACTATTTCAGTGATCGTTTAGGGGCCAGGCCCCTTGTCACCTTGCTCCTGTGTTGTGATATTTGAGAATTGTAGCCAGTTTAATGTGACTAATATTCCCTCTCAGGTCCAGGCAGATGTACATGCCTGCTATAATTCTGCAGCTAATGAGGCCTTCTGCCTTGAAATCCTGGGCAGCCTGAGGCGATGTTTGAGCCAGCAAGCGGATGTTCGACTCATGTTATACGAGGTAAACACGCTTTCTTCAATCTCCTTTTAAGCAGCCACTAGCTCTTCTGTAGTCTGGTTCTACTGTAGCCCCAGGTAAATAATGATCACATTATTGTGGAAAACAACCTATCTCGGTTATGTTCTTCATGGGACACATGTACCAAGGACTATATATATTTACTTTTTTTTTTTCTTTAAATCCTGCTTCTTTTTGGTTTGGACCATTAAAAGCCCAAAGACATATTGATGTATCTTCTTTATCTCACACATTGCTGAAGAGCAAAAGTGTGTCAAAGTCCCTCTTCCTGTGGTGTGGCCTAGGAAATGGGAAGCATGTTTGATGCCCAGTGAGGAGGAGTGTTGTAACGGGCATTAGGTGGATGCAGAGTTGTGAGTTGTGAGTTAATGATGGGCTCCAAAGACAAACCTGACTGGATAGTATGGGGAAACTTCTGTAGAGGCTGCATCAGGAATCTTTTCTCCTCTTCCCTTTGCAAGTCTCTATGAAGGCTTGTCTGTCCCTGAGATTTCTTGTGATAAATGATCTAAAATAAAGAGCCGTTTTGAGGACTGTATCTTAGCTCCTGAGGTAACTGTGGGGTACCACCTTGAGTAAAAAAAACTGCTCAGGTCAGAGTGATTTTGTTTCCCTCTTGACTTGCTTGGACTGACCTTTGGTGGTCTGCACGTTTTGAGTGTGTTCACCACTGCTGCTATAAGACTTGTACTTGCTTTATCCATCCACTGAATTTTCTCAGTCTGAAAGATTTTTTTTATCTCCTACAGTTTCCCCACTGACTTGTTTTCCCTTTGAAGCAGGATTTCACAGTTTGAAGTTGGATCTAGTGCTAGTGTTAAATAGCAGTGAAAGTCACTCTGGGCTTGATGCCACCACTGCTAGGGAGATACAGCTTGTGAGAGGGCCCCTGTGAGGAAATTCATACTCTCCTGATTCATACCTTCTTTCTGCAGTGCCCTTGCCTTGCCAGGTATGGGGTTCTGCACTGAGCACATTGTTACTTCCTCACGGTTCCTTGCGGCGCCAAAAGGTCATTGCCGTCTTATGACGCCAACTTATGTGGTTCATTTTGTTCATTGTGGAAGCCAACTTGTCCTTCCTTCCTGTCTTCAGGGCTTTTATGATGTGCTTCGCAGGAACTCCCAGCTGGCCAGCTCTATAATGGAAACACTCTTGTCCCAGGTAAAGTTCTGCTATGTGGCATGGCTGCAGAGACTTAACAATTCCACACTGCAACCACTATAGCAAGCAATTCGGGTTAGATACTGGGAAAATAGTTCTCCCTTACACTCAAAACATGTTGTAAAATGCTGTGGCACTTCTCTAAGGCGTGTTCAAATCCCTGCTATGCCAAGAGCGCAGACTGAGTAAACATCTGGAGACTGGTTCATATCCTGTCATGGGATGGAAGAGAAAGTATCCCTTGGAGCTCTTTCCAACCCCTCAGTTCCAAGACACCACGAGAAGTGTGAGCCCAGACAAGTGCTTTGTGTGCACCCTGCTCCTTGGCCATGTACAGCGGTTACCCTCCCATACTTCCCCAAGGATGTGTGCTGACACAGTAATTATTACTGCTGTCCTCCCATTGGGAGAATACCCAAGTCCATGTAGGATCTGGGAGGATTAACTCATCCCCCAACAGTGTTGCTCATGGCAACAAGACAATCACATTTCCTCAATCCATTGGACAGGCTGTGCTTTCTTTGAGACAAGTAATTTTCTTCCCTTTAATCACCCATAGAGTTCATGCTGACTAATTCCAGCTTTCCCATGACAGCATAGGGTCTGAGAAAGGAACATGAATGGCCAAGGCTTTTAGGTAGCAGAGGGCACTTAATGGGAACTTTGTGTAAGTGGATAAAATTTTATAGCATCGCTACATATGCAACTTTCTCTATTCGGTTCCGACCCTATTTCTGTGCTCAGAGCGTTTCTCCTTCCTGTGGTGTACCAAACAGCCAGGAACTGGTGCCAGCACAGTCCTTCGTGGATCTGCTTCTGTACCAGGTGTAGCCTCCATAACTGTCTGCACCCTGAGGCCAGGGAGCTGGATGCCACAGCAGGGCCAAGCATTCAGTTGGGGTGACAGGCAGCGGGTTCCCTGTCCCCACTGTTTAAAGGATGGGTAGCACTGCAGATGGAGTGTGAGGGATATTGTCCATTGAGGCAGCACAACAAGTGGTCAGGTAAACTTGTTTCAGGGAAGTGATGTGTCCTTGCTGAGAGGCACATAAGCAATTCAAGAGAGGATTTTAATTACTAATAGACCAAATGATGTGGCTCGTATACATGTACAGTCCCATTATTACAGTGCCAGTTCTCATTCATAGAATGGAATACAAAGATTATCATATTCTGTTTTCAGAAACCTAAGAGGCTCAGTTACCAAGTAACTGGTTATTTTTATTTCTCATTTTCTGTGACAGATAAAGCAATATTACTTGCCCCAGCCCGACCTCCTGCCTCCTCTGAAACTTGAGGGATGTATTATGGCTCAAGGAGATCAAATCTTTCTGCAAGAACCACTGGTAAGAGCTATACTGGCTGGCCGCAGCTGCAAGCTCGTCCGTTCCACAACATTTTGGTTGTGCTGCTACATGAGCTGAATACCTTGTGTTCTTTCAGCCTCTTCTAGCCCGGGGCAATTCTTTAAATGGCAGTAGAGCTGGGCATCTCACCCCTGTCTCAGGCTATCTGTTAAAGCTTTGCTAGCACAGTGGTTTAGGGGACCTGTATGAAAAATGCTCTAGTGTAGTTGTGTTATCCTCTATTGAGCTCAATCTGGTTGGTGGGGGTTTTTTTCCCCCTCCTTCAATATAATTCCATGTAAAATAGAGTGTGTATAGCAGGAGGAATAACCTACCCTTTGGTTTTGTTCCTTTGAAACTGTTGGAGATGAGACCTCAACTATTTATTGGATTTGGGGGGGAGCAAATTCAAATTAATGACTTTCTTTGCCCCAAGGAAGCTCCCATGCTGTGTGCAGCAGCACAGCCAGGAAGGGAGCAGACACTTGGCTAGAGTGAGAGCCATTTCAGAAATTCCCTTTCCACCTCCTTCAGCAGCTGAGGTAGATGGACTGAGGGAGCAGTAGGAGTTAAGTCTTTACATCCCTTATAGGCGAGCTCAGGTGGACAGCATTGTCTGAAGCTAGAACTGGGTAGCTGTGGGTAGGATTAGAGATCCCCTCGTTCTGGGAATGGACGTACTCTTGAGTCTCACATGAACCTCCAAAGGCAGCTATGGCTTTTCATGTCTCAGCTATAACAGTCTGGCCTGAGTCCTCTTCTGCCAGTGACCTGAAACTAGAAGGCTGACTGTGATCATGTGTCTGCTTCCTTCAGGCCCATCTGCTCTGCTGCATCCAGCACTGTCTCGCCTGGTATAAGAGCACTGCGCATCTATGCCAAGGAGCTGAAGATGACGACGAGGAGGAGGATGTGGGATTTGAGCAAAACTTTGAAGATATGCTAGAATCTGTCACACGACGAATGATCAAGAGCGAGCTGGAAGATTTTGAACTGGTAAATCACATTTTCAGTTTGACTCAGTGGAAGAAGACACTGAGTTCTTGTCAGGTTTTGAAAAGATTTTTCACTTGTTTCCTTTACCTCTTAGGATAAATCAGCAGATTTTTCTCTGTCTTCTGGCGTCGGCGTAAAGAATAACATCTACGCCATTCAGGTGATGGGAATTTGTGAGGTCCTGATTGAGTACAATTTCAACATAGGGCATTTCAGGTAAAACATCAAAGCTTACCCTCCAGCACTAGCTGTGCTGTACTGTGCCTAGCTCTTCAGAGCACAGCCTTGCTGCAGGCACAGGATAGCAGTGCCAGCACAGAATCAGATTGATGCTTTTGGAGTGTGAGTGCCTTATGGCACAGACATTCACAGAACCTTGGGGAGTGTCGTGGGAGATGTGAGGGGACATTTTGTAGAAGAGCAGGTCAAGGAAGAATAGATAAGGTATAAACTGTTAGGGAGGCAAGGAGATGTCACATGTCATGGTTTTACCCTTTAGAAAGTGTCATTGTATAATTTGGCAACAGAAGGTTCAGATGGGAAGCTAGAAGATTGGGTTTTCTCCATTAATGCTTTTTGCTGCTTTATTGCAGTAAGAACAGGTTTGAGGATGTTCTAGGCCTGTTTACATGTTACAACAAACTCTCTGAAATCCTGAAGGAGAAAGCTGGAAAGAACAAATCTACCTTGGGCAACAAAACTGCACGAAGCTTCCTGTCCATGGGTTTTGTATCTACTCTGCTTACAGCTCTGTTCAGGTGAGAATCTCGCATCTGGAGTAGCTTTAAGGCCTAGTAACAAGATGCTGTCATGGTGTCTGCATGCTGGCTCACTGAACACACAGTAAAGGTGCTTTCATTTTTGTACAAAGCATGTGTGGTAACAGCACTTGTTGTCTGGAGAGCATCATAGTCCAGGCAGGAACCATAGCTGTGCAACTGGTGTTGACAAAGCAGCTTTCCTGGGCCTTGCTCATGACAAGACCTCGGGGAGTCTTGGCTATTCCCGTTCTGGGCCATTTCCCAGACAACAAACTCCATCATTTGAGCTCCAGTCATCTATGGAACAGAGCCAGACATCAGTTCAAACCATGTCTGTTAGTGCATTTGGAAAGGCTGGTGGAACTCCATCCTCCAAGAGTTCACTGCAAGCTACCAAAACAAAGGGTCTTTTCCACCATCAGTTCAGCTAATTTTTTTTTTTTTTTTGTAAATGCTTATTCAGATTTGGAATCCTGTAGGCCATCCCTCTGCTTTTTCAGCACATCCTCAGTTCTCTGACAGTGGTCTTTTAATTCTTCAGGGACAATGCCCAAAGCCACGAGGAGAGCCTGGCAGTTCTGCGCTCCAGCACAGAGTTCCTCCGTTATGCTGTCAGCGTAGCTCTGCAGAAGGTGCAGCAGCTGGAGGAGACAGGACAAACTGATGGACCGGATGGACAAAATCCGGAGAAGATGTTCCAGAACCTCTGTAAAATCACGCGGTGAGTCGTTGTGGCACGTGAAGATACCAGCCCTAAAAAGCAGCAGTGCATTTGGGGGACTTTTGATTCTCAGGTAGGGTTTTAAAAGAGGAAAGCAGTCTGTAACGGTTTCAAGCAGTTACTATTACCGCAGTGAGATCATTGCCTTTCTTTGCTCCTGAGAAATCAGCTACATTTTCTGTGCCAGAGTGAGTGATGTACTGCCGATATGGGTGCTTGGCCTGGAAGAACCAAACACCATCAAACACTCATTTTCAGCCTCTTTTTGACTTTTGGTTCATCACTCATTGTCACAGAGGAGGTAGGATGGTCACAGGCTGGATTCTTGAGACCTCTGGGATGCAATGATGTTGAAATTCCCTTCTAGCTACAATATAGAACAGATGTGAGAGAGACGCAAGCTGTAGAAAACATTTGTTTAGGACTTCTGCAAGATGCTTGAAGACATTCGTGCATCTAATCCTTTGGAAATCCAAGAATGTTAACCGTGTAAATGTCTTTTGGGATCTAGGTCATATCTGCATGGGGTCTTTTCAGATCCCAGTCAGCAGAGAGCACAAAATGCAAATTACCTCTGCCACGAATAATGGCCGTTTTGTGTCTCGCCCCAAATAATAGAGGCTATTTTTGTTGCAGTCATTAGGACTACATGTGAGCTACATGTTTTGCGTGATTGGATGTTGAAATAGAATAAGATCATCTGAGCAGGCAACAGAACTAATGAGAAGAAAGGAGAGGGAACAAAAAAGGGAAGAAGTGGGCTTAGGGGAGCAGGAAAAAGATGTTTGCCTACAAATAGAAAAGTCTCTTTTGAGCTAAACAGTTTTGCTTTCTTCAAAGCTTTTTGCTTCGCTTTGCCTGCCGTTACCTCTCTGTTTTTATTTATATGGAGCTCTGTAGTGATACCTGACATTTCACAGATTCGAACTGCCAAGAGAAAAGCTCTTTTTGTCACTGACAGATTTGATACCAGTGGTCAGTGTTCAGGTAGTCTGAAACAGAAGGAAAGCCAGGTGGAAGAAATGAATGTATAAAGATGGACTTGAAATGGGATTGGAATGTCCCTTGGCACCTGGATAGAATTAAATTATTCAGCTGTGCAGGAAGAATGCAGTAGCTGTTTTGCTGACATTGAAACAAAATCTTCTTAAAAATGGATCTCCTTCTCCCTTCACTTTCCTATAGGAAAAAGACCTTCCAATTTAGTTTTATTAAAAATACGATCCTAGGAGTAGAATCTGTGATTAGCCCTGTTCTAGTTCTTGCACTGTGCAGCCAGCTTTACTGGAGCGTGTGATGTTAACTCCTCTCCCATCCCGTAGGGTTCTGCTTTGGAGGTATACTTCGATTCCCACTGTTGTAGAAGAGTCAGGGAAGAAGAAGGGCAAGAGCATTTCACTTCTGTGCTTGGAAGGTTTGCTGCGGATCTTCAACACGGTGCAGCAGCTGTACCCTGCCAGGATCCCCCAGTTTCTACAAGCCCTGGGTAAGCACATGGTCCAACTCTGTTCTGGTTTCTAGCCTTCGTGTTCCAGCCCATGTGTGACAGTTAGAGACCCAGTGCCTTTTATCCATAACTAGGGAGAGAGAGAGGTCTGGTCCTTGTCTCTCCATAACAGGGTGGACTTAGTAGCATTGATTTTTTCACAGCAGAGGCAAGTTCGAGAGATATCTTTACCTGCTTTTGTAGAGCTCTCAGTCTGTCAGCAGAGGACAGTTGGGGTCTGATACAGCATTCATCTATTTGAAGTTTGCCTTTAACACATTTTTGTGCTCACCATGGTTTTGCAGTCTGTATTCCTCCTCTAGCTGTGAGCAGTTGCAGTCTTTCCCACTTTTGGAAATAAATCCTGTATTCTGCTCTTGGCATTTAGCTTTTTTTTTCTGCACCTTTCTGTCTCTGCCAGATATTACTGATGGTGACGCAGAAGAAACGGATATTAATGTCACAGAGAAAGCTGCCTTCCAGATCCGACAGTTTCAGGTAAGTACCACTGTGTGCTGCAAGTGTTCCAAAGCACTGGTAATTCTGGCAGAAAACGCCGCTAGCTCTCTGTTGCCTGACCGCAGGATTGACTATGAGATAGCAACTGTGACAGTGATTCACTAGCAGTTTAGAAAAGTTTCTGATCCCTAAGAAAAGCTTCGTCAGGGTTCAGTGCAGAGCTGAACTGAAGTACACTTGTATCTCCAGAGCTATAGGGTCCTTCAGTGCGGCAGAAACTTAGCTGAGTGTTGTACAAGTCACACTGAATCATATGCGGGCCTCTGTGTAAGCATTCAGCACAAAACCCAGCATTTGCTCTTTAGAAGAGACCTCTTTTTATATTCTTTGTCATTCTTGTTGCCAGTTCCTCTATCTGCTGCAGCTTCTGAATATTTGCTTCTTAAAATAGCTTTGCAACAAGCAGGAACTCTGTCTTTCATTCCCATGATCAGAGGTCCCTGGTGAACCAGTTCAGCAGTGCTGAAGATGACTTCAACTCGAAGGAAACGCAGTCACTCATCACAGTTCTCTCCACTTTGTCCAAACTCCTGGATCCGGCATCTCAACAGGTACTTCACAACCTTTGTGGGGTGGCAGCCATAGGTGTGGGAAGAAGATTGTCAGATTGGGTTGACATCTGAGGGCTCTGACACGTGTGTGTGTTCTGCCTTCTCCAGACCATGGCACATCAAAGTGACAGTTTTGTTACACTATGAAGCGTGCTCCTGTCACACACCTCCAAGGACAGTTAAGAAAAAAGTTCTCCCACCTCCCTCACATTCTTATCCCGCCTTTGTGCACCTGGAGTCTGAATGACTTGTTTGCCTGAGCAGGGACTCCTCACGGAGCCTGGCTGTAGTATGGCTTCTGCGTGGGAGTAAAGCCAAAAAAGGCTATCAGACTTGTGACCAGTCCAAACTGGCTGAGTGCCCAATTCCTTCTATGTGAGGAGGCATTTTCTAAAGTGCTCTAATCTTACAAGCTAGGGACTGCACTAAAATTGTGCCAGAAGTCTGGAGTCATCATTTACCTTAAATTAAATGGAGCTGCTACTCTGTCCAGGGGAATGTGCACCCATTCCCCATGTCCTGGATCTCCACTTTCAACTTATTAGTAGGTTAAGTGTCCCTTGTGGAACTTCACAGAGCATAGCTGGGTGCCCTTCTGACAGAGGGGACTCTGCTTATCTCTTGGCTGTGATTCATCATCTTAATTTTAATTTCTTTTAAATTTTATTATTAGTTTTGTACTTTGAATTCTGTTTCAAAGCCACATCTTTTCTCTTCTTGTCCAGTTCCTTCAATTCCTGACTTGGACAGTCAAAGTTTGCAAAGAAAATGCTCTCGGTAAGTAAGCTTTGGGGAACGTGTTTGGATGTCATGTGTCAGGTCTGAAATTAGACCCTTAGTGGTTCTGCTGCTGTCTGTCCTTTTTTTTACCTTTGTTACAGACACATTCAGGTCCCATTCTGTGGCAGATTGCTGTGACCTTGTGGTTATATTAGGGAAGAAACTCCACCTCTGTAAATATTAGTGTTGCTGAAGAAAGAGGAGGCACTTACTGACTTCTGTCCCTTTTTATTTAGCACATCTGCTGCTCAAATCTGCATTTATGCTCTGGAAAGATAAAACTCTTGCCAGAGTCTGCATCGTGCTTCCTCAATGCTTCTATATGAGCTGAGCTCTCCCGTGGGCTGTACCTCCCCTTGCAGTATTATACAGGATGCCCAATGTTGTCAACTCTGTTTTTGTAACTGCAGTATTTTGATAGGACTTCCACTTCCCGTGTGGTGTTTCTGGGAATGCAGACTGTTCCATCCATACTGATTCCTAGACTTACCCTTGATGGATGACTGATGTTCCTGAATAGCCAGGGGAGCCCTGCACCTGGTAACCTTTTGTTAACCTGTTGTTTTCTTTTCTCCTCCCCACAGAGGATATTGCTTGCTGCAAGGGTTTGCTGTCTCTGCTCTTCAGTCTCCATGTTCTGTACAAGAGTCCTGTGGGTCTGCTGCGTGAACTTGCACAAGACATCCACGCTTGCTTGGGAGACATTGACCAGGTATGATGCAGAAGCAGACAAACTTCATCACTTAGTGCTGTCAGAGCAGGATTGAGTGTATCTCTAGCACAAACTATGTGACAACAGCTGAAGTCTTAGCAAAAATTTGTTCTCTCTCCTCCAACCAGGACATAGAACTGGAGGGTCAATCCCATTTTGCCATAGTGAATGCCAAGACTGCAGCCCCTACTGTCTGTGTGAGTCAAAACCGGGGGTATGGAACACCCTGCTGTGTCCAGGGCTACCCTGCTCCAAGTGGCTTGTAGATTCCTATTGTGCTAAACTCCTCCGAGAACCTGTTTAGTTATTGGTGTTTCTGTCTTAGTTGCTGGTTCTGGGTCAGGCAGATAAAGTCCTTGAAGAGGTGGATTGGCTTATCAAGAAACTCACCAGTCTGGGATCAGACACGTCAGGTAATAAAAATGGTCCACTTCTTACTGTTACACTTTTGTTAAAACCAGATTGAGAGTAAAAAAGATACTGGGGGATTTTTGGTACCATCATCTGAGACCTGGTTAAACTCCCTTGAGCTGATTCAACATGAACATTGTAAGATAGAAAGTGTTGTCACAAAATCCCTCCAATAATTGTTTTCACCATGCCACATTGCTGCTTTGTGCACCAGAAGCAAAGGTAGTCTTCTGTGCCTTCTATCTGCATAACTGGATTCATTAGGCACACATTCACCAAGTATTCATCTCTCTCTTCTAGAAGACTTTTCTCAGGCATCAAACCAAAACCAGGCTCTGGAGAAAGGCATAATTTTGCAGCTGGGAACTCTACTGACAGTTTATCATGAGCTGGTACAGACAGCACTCCCTGCAGGGAGCTGTGTGGACACACTGCTGAGAAGCCTCAGCAAGACATATGCAATTCTCACCTCCCTCATCAAACATGTGAGTGCTGCTCCGCTGACAGTGGGCTGACTGGGATCTAAAAACTTCTTCCTTGTATCCTACAGCAAGCTCACAGTGACCCCTGGCAGCAACTACACTCAGGACTCTCTTGCAGGAGTTGACTCCTTCCTTATTCTGTTGGCTTTCATGTCCTCAATGTCACCACCTTTCTACAGCAGTGATAGTGTTACCAGTGGAGACAAGGAAGGCTTCTCTCCAGCTGAATCTGGCTGTGTGTAGCTTGGGGTGGCTCTTTCCAGTCTATTTTGTGGACTCCTCTGTAGGCAGCTGTGTGCCACGATCAGTGGCACTAGTGATGTTCTCACAGTGCTCAGCCATCCTACCCTTGCTACTCCTTCCTGTCTAAGGCTTGAAGCACTGGGTCTGGGGGAACTGGGCCATAAGAACAGGCCTGTGGAACTCGTTTGAGACAAGGTGGTGAATTCCCTTAGCTGTCTCGAAGCTCTGGAATGCAGGTGTGGTTTTTGGGACATAGCAAGCCACTGGGGAGGGTAGTTCTTGCCAGTGCTGCCCTCCCCACTGTGCCGTTAGACAAACAGCTTTGAACCCTGCCTGGAAACAGTCTACCTAGAAAAAACATTTATGTGTTCCTTGCAGTATATCCAAGCTTGCCGCAGCACCTCGAACACGATTCCAGGAAGGCTAGAAAAGCTGGTGAGTGTGAGCAAAGTGCTGGAGGAAATGGCTCATTGCCTTGAGTTGGGAGTAACACCAACCTCTGCTTCTTTGCAGGTGAAGCTCTCAGGTTCCCATTTGACCCCACAGTGTTACTCATTCATTACTTACGTACAGGTAAGATGTAAATTAACTGTGGCAAAATCACAGTCAGTCTAGCTGCTGCTGAGTGGTGTATCAGCTGCAGTACATCGGCACCTTTGAGGATTATTAATCTTCTTGACACCATTTGAGTTTCTTATATTTCAAGCTTTACTATGTCAAATAATAGTGTAAGAGATTTTGGCACCACTGGGACCAAGCATGTTGATTTCTGCTTGAGCAGGGAAGGAAGAGTGTTTGGGGAGCTGGTTTTTAGCTTTTATTTTCCCCTGTCTGTTCATGTCATATTTTTTTTTCAGATGAGATTAATACTGCTGTTAACAACAATGGCAAATAAAGGTCAACAGCACTGCAGTCATCACAGTGTAAAGTAACGTGGGTGCCAAAGACTGCAGTGCCGAAGATGGGATTTAGCTGTTCGGAGAGGAATTGGGTGCTTGAGTGAGGAATTGTACGACACATATGGCACACTGGGGAAAGGACAGTGGTGTGCAGAGCTGCCACTCATATTTCTGAATGTATTAATTAGGAAATTAGCTTCTTTTTTTTTTTTTGAGATTACTCCCAATTCCATTCTTCTATCATTGCCTTTCTGTCATCTAGCTGGTAATGCTGTTACTTGGCTGGCCCTTCTTCCCTGCTTACACTTTAATGCCATATCTTTTGGCATCCTCCTTCAGAACATCCACAGTGAGAGCTTAAGCTTTGCAGAAGAGAAAAAAAAGAAGAAAAAAGAGGATGAAGCTGCTGCAGTCTCCACAGTCGTGGTGCGTTTGGCTCTCTATTAGAACAGGTGCTGTATTTGAACTTTGGGTCATACGTCAAGGTTTGCGTTACCTGGGGGCTTCTTGGAGATCACCAGTAACAAATTGTCATTTGGGCAAATTTATCCTTCTTTAACGTCAGAGAAAGTCTACAATGAATCCAACAAATAGAAAACCCAACCCAAAAAAGCCACCTTCTCTAAATGCAGCCTGAGCTCACAGACATGAAACAGAGGTCAAGTTGGGGCAGTCTGTCTGCTTGGATCTTTTATCATTTGGGGTAAGCTATGAAATGACAGAAAAAGGCTAATTTATTGGAACCAACACTGCACGCCACCTGAGTGTTTCCTAATTTTACCAGTACTTTAAAGTAGTGGATTCTACTAAAGTAATGCAGTTAGAATGACTGGATGGCTTGGTTGGGAGCAAATAAACAGGCTGGCAAGTTCCTGGTCTTTTATGTCCTTTATGCTTCCAGCCAGCATTTCCTCTGTGTTGTCAGTTGTCCCAGGCATTCCTGTGATGTTAAGAGTTTAAAAGCCACAAACGTGAGCTTCTGAGCTGTTCCCCAAGTGTATTGAAATGGGCTGAAATGCTGCATGTCCTTTTCCTGCTGTCACCATGGGGTGCAAACATCAGTGGTGGCAAATAAAGAGGGCAAAACCCTGCTGAAACAGCCCTGTGCTTGTTGCCTGGAAGGCACATGCCTGTGATGCCTTTCAAGAGCTGGAGCAGAGGAGGTTTTGGTCCGATGGCCAGCAAAGTACAAAATAATATGCAACAGCTCTGTTAGTGAAGCCCTCCTCGGGGGGAGGAGGGGGTGGGGATCAATTTTAAACGAGTAACAATCTTGGCAAGGCTGGGTGGGGCAGGACTGCTGTGAAGAAAGGCTGCTTACTTGTTTAAGCTGGGAGCATTGCAGTCTTCGTGTCATGCTACAGCATCATTGTTCACTTCCAAATCTGACCTGTCCGTCACCCCCCTTTCTGCATTTCAGGCCAAGGTGCTTCGGGACACCAAGCCCATCCCAAACCTGATTTTTGCAATAGAGCAATATGAGAAGTTCCTCATCCATCTCTCCAAGAAATCAAAGGTAATGGAGAGTGGAGCTCTTCTGTGACTCAAACTCAGTGGAAGGGTGAGACCAGGGGCAGGATGGAGGGCTAATGCTGATCGAACTCCTAAAGTGTCTATTAATGCTCAATTTAGGAAGGTGTGAGGAGCTTGCACCTCTTTGACTTTGCTGAGTTGCTGCCAGGAGTGATACCAGCAGGTGCCAAGGGCAGTACTACCTATGACCTAACATCCTCTAGTTTCTGGTGGAGCAGAAACTTGCACATCTAATGCCAGCTTTCCTTACCCCTCTCCCCCAGATGATTTCATAAGCAGGAGAGACATGTACCCCGCTGAGGTACTACATGAGTGAAAGTAACTGGTAATTACTGGGCTTTTAGGAAAGCATAAATGGGCCACCAGATTGCACAGGGGCAGGTGCTTTTTCACTTGCCTTTTGCTTCAGTCCTGCACAATTACTGTCATGGACTTGGTCCCAGTGATGTGCACAAAGGACTAGGCGGGCTAGAAAACTAAGATGCTGGCATAATATCCTGTCCTCCCTTCACCTTGGTTGCTGCAGGTGAACTTGATGCAATATATGAAGCTAAGCACCTCCCGGGACTTCCGCATCAACGCATCCATGCTAGACAGCGCGTTGCAGGAACAGAACACAGAAGATGCTGAAAATGAGCCAGACAATGACCAGGTCAGGACTCGTCTAAGCTGCTTTTACCCAGAGGCTTCCCCCTCTTTTGAGGCCAGCTGTATATTGCGAGCTGGGTGGGTATATGTGAAATCAGGACTGTTTGTCTTCCCTGGGTTCGCTCTTACGCAATCCTGAGCTGATACAAGAGTGAACAGTTAGTCTGGCTGATGTCCTCTACCTTCCAGCTCTCTGCCTTGAGGCCCGTCAGCTCTGAGAACCTACTGGCTGGCCAGGATCAGACCTTTGCAACATGATGCAATGTGGCTTTACCTCCAGGTTAACAATTGTAGATAAACATCTGGCAGGGCATCCTCTTCCTCAGAGCCATCTCCTCTACAAGATAGTGCTGGTGAAGGCAGCACAACCTCTGCTGGATTAAAAAAAAAAAAAGCCACAAACCATTTACTTTACTGATTGTCCAGGTTTTTATTGGTGCTTCTGCTCATACTTTCCCGAGTGTTTCAACAAGCCAAACCCCAGCACATGCAGTCCCTGTGCTGTGCCACTGATAATCTGTGGTCTCAATTCCAGCATGAACTGGGGTGGTCCAAAGGGGAAGTCTCAGCGAGTGAGGAGTCCCATATTCAGGTCATTTTGTTAGCGAGAAAAAAAAAGCTAAATCCTATTCTGCACATCTGGTTTCTTGCTTTAGGTAAACATTCCTTAGACTAATCGCACAAAAGCAATTCCACTCTCTACTGCTATTCTCCCCTCTCCAGAGCGGCACGGCAGAGCAGACAGACGAGAACCAGGAACCCAAAAAGAAGAGACGGCGAAAAAAATAAAGCTGGGGTTGGCGCTGCTGCCTCCTCCTGCAGTGCCTGTTCCATAGCAGACTCACCTCGGTCTTGGAGGACTGCACGTAGGGAGATGATGGTGTGTTGTTTCTCTTGCCTAATACTTACAGCTTCTTCCTTCATGCCCCCGGGCTTGCAAGCAGCAACTCTGGCCCCTATCTTGGGTTCTACAGCTTGCTGCTGCCCTCAGAAGCAACTCTGCTATTTAAATGTGCTGCTATCAAAACCTTCCCTGGGAACAGAGTGACCAGGATCAGCCCCTGCCAAAAGACCTTCTTCCAAAAGGACAGCCAGGGTCTGGCACACAATCGGGGCTCTGGCATCATCACTTCTTCTCCAGAGAACCTTTGGTTATTTCAATTAGCTGATAAATATCCAGTGCTTCTCCTGAAAGACAATGGGGAAATCAGTTCCCTGCGTGCTGCAGTACACCCAGTGACTGTGTAACAGAGAGAGTGACAGTCACGATTTGCTTTGGTTCAGAGTATGTAGCACAAAAAAAACCCTAAATTTATTCAAACTTCTGTTTTGTGTGGTGGTGTGAATGCAGGAACCAGCACCAGTGGGAAGCTGGTACCAGGAGCTGTTCTGCCTTGGATGTGATGCACTTGTTTCAATTTACCTTGCTCCTTTTTTGCTTACAGAACACAAATTCTGTTTCTAAAAGCACCCTTTGCCTGTGAGAATCCTAATAAAGGTTACCTAAGGGTGGAGAGTGTTCTGTCAAAAAGTCTGAGGGCTGCTTCTCTGGGAGCACACTGTTGCAAACAGCTCCCAGCCCCGAGGTAGAGGGTTATAGTGGGTGTGGGCAGGGACAGCTCTAGGCTGAGGAACACCACAGCACTGCCAAGAGCGGGGAGGGCTAAGGGGGAGTGGGGAAGGAAAGTACTGAGAGCTGCAAAGCTGAAAAGGTTGTTGAGATGCTTCATTGCACAGAGGGAACAATTCAATCTCAGCTGGGGCCAGCTCTTCACTATCAGAAATATTTGGAAGCAGCAGCTCTGCTTGAGGACTGATGGCAAAGGGCGGCAAAGGGCGACAGAGGGGCTGGCACCAGAGTGGGGGGTGCCCTGCAGGGGAGGTGATAGGTCGGGAAAGAAAGGGCTCAGAAGGAGCCTCTGCCCAACAGAATCAGGGCTTAGGCCAGGCGGGGAGATTTGTGCAGAGGAGATTACAGGGTGTTTAGCTTGCACAGACACTGCTCACCTTGAGGTATGCCATACTTCTTCTCCATCCCCGAGGGATTTGATGGCGTCACACAGTTCATGGTCACCTCTTTCCTCAAGCACTGGTCAATATCCACTGCACTGAAGAAAGCCACGGACTGGGGCAGATCCTGGAGGCCCAGTTTGTAGGAAAACATGCACCTGGAAGAACAAGAGACCAGGTGGGATGGTGTCAAACATAACCCTAAGCCTTGCCACACCTATCTCTGATCAGCCCCAACTCCACAAAATAGCAGCCAGTCACCACTAACAGGCTACTTCATGCCTGTGTCACGCAGCAGCTGGAAGAGAAGGTGCTTTTGAAGTACTGGGTAACAGGAGGGTCAAGCATCACTGAAGTGGAGGGGGAAGAAACATTGTGCCAGCAGGTTGAGCCGTGGTGGAGGTAAAGAAGGACCCAGAGTTGCTGCTGGCTAATCCTCCCCAGCTGAGCTGATGCTGGATTTTCCCAGCAGGAAGCCCTGTGCTGGCAGGAGCCGGCACAAAGGCGGAACGTCAGGGCGGCTGCCCCTGCTGCGCCAGCTCTGACAGGCTGTTGCTGTATCCCTGCCTCCGTGCAGCAGAAACCAGCTTGGCTTGGGCTGGCTCCCGTATAACCACATACCTGACAGCGCTGGGAAGGGGATTTGGCAAAGCTGGCTCTGCCAGAGCTGGATCAAAGGCTCAGGAGCCTTCCAGGCCAAGATTAACTTTGCATGGGGGAGGGAGGCAGCAGGAACACCCCACACTGTGCGAGGGGCAACAGCACTGGTGCTCACAGAGGAGACAAGGAGCTGTGCCCCTCGATGTCCCCTCCAGGAACAGGGGAGATGTGGGGGACAGTCTCTGGCTCCCAGCTGATCAGTCATGCCCAAGGGCTACTGCATAGCCCTGAAGGGAGCAGGTGATGCAGTTGCATCCCAGCGGCACAGAACAAGTGTCCCTTGTCTCTGCAGGAGCCAAAAGCTGATGATACCCCACCCCCCTTGCCAGCACATCATCCCTGGAAACTGAAGCCAAGCTCCATTTATAGTTCCTTCAGACGTGGCTCTGGTGGGTGAAACTGCCAGTGCTGCCAAATTCCCTTGAGCAGGATAAAACTGCTCTGCACCAGCTGGCTGTGGGGAAAGCTACTACTTTTGCTGCCACCCCAGTCCCTGGAGCTTGCCCTGTCCCACCCCAGTGGCACTGGTGCTTGTCCCCAGGAAACACCACAGCTGTTACATCTCACCTTGTGAGGAGGTTGGTGATCTGCAGGGCCAGGGCTGCCCGGTAGCGATCTTGCTGCTGGACAAGGTAGCGCACTTCATCATGGATGCTGATGCAGAAGCGCCCATTGATGTCAAACTCCTCAAAGAGCCACTTCATGGCAACCAGCATCAAGTGCAGGTAGTCAACTGCTGAGCTCTGCACCACCCAGTTCACTCTGCTGGTCACAAACTGGTGAAAAGAAACAGACAGACGCTAAGCGAGCACCGTGGTCCAGGGTTTGGTCCTGATACGGGAAAACTCCTGGGAGAAGTCTCTTAAATTCAGGGTTGTTAGGTTTTCTTGATGGCACATAGATAACAAAAAAGGGGAGATGGCCTCTTAGATGGCTCTAAGAGCCTACTGGGTCTCCAGCATCTAAGAAGGGGTGAATGTGGGGTTGCCACTAAGACAAGCAAAGATGAAAGCTCAGCAACACAGAGCTACATCCTTACCTCCCCCTTAGCCACGGCAGGCTCCAGGGCCCTGCTGATGTGACAGCCCAGCACCGGGGTCCGTGGGGAGGGGGATAAGGCTATGTTCTCCAGCTTGTTGAACATTTCAGACTCGGTGCCTCCAGCCCACACCCGGTGCTCCACCACATTCCACTTCTTCCTCCTCCGGGACCTGGTGGAGCAGAGTGGGGGGGGTTGCTGCCAGCACAGGAGGAGGCAGGCCCCATCAGAGAACCTCAAATGCTCCTTCCTGTTTTGGGGCAGCCAGACAAGCTCCTGCAGCATCCTACTGCTAACTGATCCCTGGGAGAGAGAACCCCCAAATCAAACCTACTCAGCCCTGGAGAAGGGCTGAAGGGAGAAGGGAGGGAGGACAGGAACTACCCAGCCCCATCTTCCTTCTCTTCCCACCGCCCCTGCAGCTGCAGCTCCCTTCGCTTCACACCCTGATGTCAGCAGAGCCGCACAGGGTCAGAGCATCTCACCTTTTCATGGCTTCCTTCTGGAGCCGCTGGACATCCTTGGCCGACACTGATCCATCCTCCGCCCTGTCCATTGCCAGGTTCAGCTCCCTCACCAGCCACTCTCCCTCCTCAGAGAGATGAAACCTGGACGGGAAGGTGACCATGCCCAGGTCCTGCAGGACACCACCACCACCCCAGTCCCTGCTCACCCTCTGCCTCTCGAGGCAGCACCCACCTCCGAACACCCTTGGTGACCGCGTACATCTGCTGAGCCTTCTCACGTGCCTGCTGCTGCGTCAGCCGGTGGTTGAACTGCATCAGCAGCCGCTCAGCAAAGGGCTGCCCGGCCCCATAGATGCGCCCATAGTTGAAGACCTTGGCGTGCTCCCGGCTGATGCCCACTGTGGTGGCCGTTTTGCTGTGCAGGTCTGTGCCATTGCTCTTCTTCCCCTGCAGAGTCATCCAGCCGAAGGCTGTGCAGCCTGCCGGGCAGGGACCAGGGCTTGGACACCAAACAGGACTGGGCTCGGGGTGCCACCCTGCTACCCAGCAAACCCCGTCCCCCCACGGCACAGCCCCAGCTCACCGTGCATGCCAGCGAAGTGTGCCTCGCCGAGGACAGCCGCTATCCAGAGCTCCTGGGAATCCACGTCCGCCCCCACCAGGGTGTAGCCCGGCGGCACCTGGACCATGGCTTTCAGCTCGCTGCCCACCCGGTCGGCCTACGGGACACAATGCCCAGCTCAGCACGACCCCTGTCCCTCCCTCTCCTCCTCAGCTCTTCCTCCCACAGCCATTGTGTGCTGGCACAGCCCTCCCATGACCCTAAGGTCAAACCCAAGCTGAACACGTGCGTGGGGCATCATCCACTTGGTTACTCCCCCTGGACTCCTCCAGCACGGAAGAAGGGAAACTCAGGGAAGGACAGAAACAAGTGTTTCAGTGTTTCCTTCTCCTTTCACCACATTTTGAAGCTCAGGAGCCTCTACTGACCTTTTCCCCTCTCCCAAAGTCAAAACAATTCAGCAAAAGAAGGGCCCCAACACCAGCCCTGCTATCTCAAACCCCAGCATCCAGCCCCTACTCTTATTTCCAGAACCCTACTCTTATATCCAGGCCAAGCTGCTCCCATCAGTTCAAAGAACACAGAGAGTGCCCCAAAACACCCCTGAAAAGACCTGAACATGGCCATACTCGAGCATTGCTGGCTGTCAGCCATGTGGGCTCCACTGCCCGGCGGGTGATGGTGCCTGCAGTCACCACTTGCGGCAGGATGGCCCCATAGTCATCCTCCTCATTATAGTCAGGGTGCCTGGGACAGAGATGAGTGTGAGCATCATCCTGAGAGAGCCCTCCTGGAGCAGCATAGAGGGTACCATGGTCTTATCTGGGGATGTTCCTCCCTGTACCTGGTCACCACACGAGGCATCTCCCCTTTCTTCAGCCATACCACCATCTGGGAACTGGGGGAATACAGAGCAGACAAGATGCTAAGCCCCCTGCATCCACATGTCTTCCCCTGCAGCCTCCACCCCCCAGGGATGTGACAGATCAGCAGGAGGCAGCTGCTCACCTGATCCGCTTGTGAGCATTCCTCCAGAACGAGATCATTTTGTTGATCTCGAGGGCTCTGGTCCCATGGATGCGGCCCACAGCAGCCCGCAGGGTGCCATCCTCCATCTGGGGCAGGAAATCCTTGGCAAAAGGGCTTCCCACATTGTTTTCATTCCCATCCTTTAGTAGCAAGAGGTTCCAAGGATGAGCATGTCACGACTCCCTATCAGTAAAGCTCTCTGCATCCTCCTGCCCCTGCTACAGAGAGGCATTTCCACCACCCAATCCCATGGGACAAGATCGTGGGGCTCCCAGGAGTGCCGCAGCACTGGGGTGACAGGCATGGTGACACCGCTGTACAGCAGAACCAGGGGAGTTGGGACACAGGGTGGTCAGGAAGCCCCCATGGAAGAGGCCCAGGAGAACCCAACTTGCCTTGTGAGGCAGCTTGAAGAACCAGCACCCTGGGATGTTGACATCATTGTAGGGACCGTTGCCATGGTGGTATGAGGGCCGGCTCCTCGCCTCCTCCGGCTTGTACAGCTCATCCATCTCCTGCGACCAGTGATGGTGAGGTGATGCCAGGAACACTCCTAGCTTGGCAGGAGGGGGAAATCAAGGAAAAAGGGAGCAATCCACTATACCCTCCTGCAGGAAAAAAAACCCCAGGTTTTACCTGCATCAGGCTCTGGTCCATTGTGCCCATTTTCTCCTCCACATCCACCTCCAGCTGGCTAAGCTCCTCCACCTGCAGCAGAGAGAGACCATAGGGGAAGTTAGGTCAAACACCAACTCTCCAGTGATTTAACACTTATTAAAGGAAATTTACTTCCAGCCCCTGCAGCCACACATGGGGCTGGTTTTTGCATGTACATGGGAAGAAGCCCAGCCCCGCATCTCCCTCCCACCTGAGGAGTCTTCCATCCCTTCCTTTACCTCCTGCCACATTGTGCTGTTGTCCATCACCACCAGCAGCTCCTGCTCCTCCACAGCAGCCTCTGGCCCCAGGGGTCGCTCCTTGCCTTTCTCCAGGCAGTGTTGCCTGTACAGGTTCTCAATCACCCTGGCAAGGGAAAGAGCAGGGCTCGGGCACCCACACCAGGGCTGAGACTCTGGGACAGCCCTTGGGCAGGGTCCCAGGGAGCCCTCAAACCCTCCCACAGGGCAGCCCCCAGCTCGGCATTCCACTACATCCCCCTGACCTGTGAGGGCAAGAAAGGCCCTCTGCCTCCGAGGGTGCTGCTGGCAAATTGTCCTGCCTCCCTGGCACCAGGTAGCCCCAGCCGTGCTTCTCTGAGTAATAGAGAGGGAAGCCATCCCAGGCCAGGCGCATCAGCTTCGGTGTCACCCTCATCTGCAGGCTGATGAGGCTGGGTCCTGGCACCCACCCTTCCTCCTCCAGGCGTGGGCACAGCTTGCGGTACCAGCTGGGGAGCAGCAGGGATGGGTCAGAGAACAAAGGGCAAGCCCTGGAGACACCCGAGGTCCCCAGCTCACCCTGGATGGCCTGGCAGGTGCTGAAGTCTCTTGGGTTGCAGTGCGACCGTCTCCTTCAGGTGTTCCAGGCAAATCTGGCTTGCAGAGGCTTTCAGCTCCTCATCCTCGCCAGGGGGACCCGGATCTGATAGGGCAAGAACACACTGGCAAAGAGCTCTCCATGCCACCCTGACAGGCAGGAATGATGGGGAATTCAAACCAGCCTCCAAGTGTGTGCCCCAGCACAGGGACACAGGCTGGTGATACTTCACCCTGCCAGCAATCAAGAAACCATGTCCCTTTGTCTGAGTACCTGTGGGAAGGTGTCCCTGAGAAGTCATCCCCTGAGCACCCCTTGTCCCCAGAGACCACCCACACTCACCTTCCTGCCACTCCTGTGCAGACCCATCTGCACCCATCGCTGCCACAGAGGCTTTGCTGTTCCCATCCTGATCCTTTTTTTTCTTCTTCTTCCCTGGATTCTTCTTCTGCTTAAACTCCTGTGTGTCCCACTCAAGATCCCAGAGCCAGGGGTCATCCTTGTACCTGCCAACACACTTCTGTCATGCTACAGAGCTTTGCTCCTGCCCCCACCACCCATCTACCGTCCCCTGTGGGCCACTCGACGTCTGGTCTCTGTCCCGAGAGCCGCAGGACCTGCACCCCCAGCCCACGGGTACCTGTCCTCATGCAGCAGCTGGCAGGCATCATTGGCCAGGTTCATCAGGGACTTCTTCATCTCTTTCTGCAGCTCCTCATAGATGCCCTGAGCATCATCCAGGTACCTCTTCCAGTTCCCATTGACTGGCAGGTAGGACACTCCCATCTCCAGCATCCCTGCAAATGTCACAGGGTGGGGGCACCTGGAGCCCGAAGCAGCAAGGAATTAGATGTCTGCTGGAGGGGATTTGCCGGGTAAGCACACACTACAATGGACATGGACATGTCTTCATCTAGAGTTTCCCAGCACCGCACACCCCTCCATACCCTTCCCCTAAACCTGTAAGGATCCCTGCATCTTCCACCTGCCCTTTGTATAAAGTGCTGCCCCATGCTGGTTTTGTCTGGAGAGAGTTAATTTTCTTCCCAGTAACTGGTATGGGGCTGGTTTGGATTTGTGCTGGAAACAGCACTGATAACACAGAGGTGTTTTTGCTGTCACTGAGCGGTGCCTACACAAAGTCAAGGCCTTTTCTGCTCCTCACCCCACCCCACCCAGGGGCAGCTGGGGGTGCACAAGAAGCTGGGAGAGGACCCAGCTGGGACAGCTGACCCCAGCTGATCAGAGGGGTGTTCCAGACCATCTGATGTCATGCTCAGCTTCTAAAGCTGGGGCAAGAAGGAACTGCAAGATGGTCAGGGTTATGCATTTGTTTTCCCAAGTAACCACTACATGTGGTAGAACCCAGCTTTCCTGGAGGTGGCCAAACACCTGCCTGCTGATGGGAAGTGGGGAAGGATCCCTTGCTTTGCTTGTGCACACAGGTTTTGCTTTACCTATTATCTGTCTTTATCTCAAACTCACAAATTTTCTCACTTTTACTCTTCCGATTCCTCATCCCACCAGAGAGGAATGAATAAGCACCCATGTGGTGTTGAGTTGCCTGCTGGGCTTAAACCACGACATACCCTAAAAAAGCTCTGTGCAATAACCCAGTACTGTACCACTTTGATCTGCCTCATGAAGTCTGCTTGCCTCCTGCAGCCATGCCATGCTACTGTTTATTCCTACTCACCTACAGAAAGCGAGTCTGAAGTCCCTCCTGAGGAAGAGGTTCAGGGTGCCCCAACCTCCAACCACCACCCCACAGGCAAGAGAAGCCACATCTCCATCCCCAGAGGAACCATGATCCTTCCTGCTATCAGCCAAGCCCACAGCCCCTTGGCCAACACCAGCCAGCAGCTCTCACCTCTCCATGAAAAGTGGCAGCTGCTCCTGAAACACCTCATGGGTAGCCTGGACATCATGGGCACAGTATGACATCAACTCCTGGAGGCAGAAGCAGGTGAGAGCTGGTAAAGCAGCAGAGAGCAAGGCAGTGGGGCCGCGGGAGGATGGGGGATGTCACAGCCCCACACACACCCAAAGCCCTTGCAAGAAAAAGCAGCAAAATGGAAACTATCCCAGCAGCTGTTACCACCCCGATTCCTTCTTGAGATCCTTCTGCTGGGTTGTTGGGATGGCCACCCGCACCTGGAAGTGGTTCCTGATGTCGGCCATGGACCCCTTCACAAAGAGCTCCCGCGCCTCCTTCTGCAGCGGCTCGCCCCCGACGTAGAGCGCGTGCACGTCTGCCAGGTTGTTAATGCTGCTGACGTGCACCCAGTCCCACGAAGTGATCTGCAAGCAACGGGGCGGGTCAGATGGTGTGGGATGAGGACTGGCAAATACCAGGAGAGGTAAAGGATGCTTGCGGCTGCTGCTCCACTTTAAAACACAACAACCTCATCTG
This sequence comes from Chloroceryle inda, assembly GCA_027560095.1. NCBI lineage: Eukaryota > Metazoa > Chordata > Aves > Coraciiformes > Cerylidae > Chloroceryle > Chloroceryle inda. The sequence continues at coordinate 2,013 of JANHFY010022061.1, read as the reverse complement.
GAAAGTGCTGGGAGAGCTACACCCAGCAGAGCTGCTCCAACAGCTCCTACTCTGTTAGTACAGGAGCAGATGGCCCCATTAGAGGGTCAAATGGTCCCATTTCAGGTTCAAACAGTTCCCTGCTACCCACACCACTGCCAGTGGCTCAGTTCCTTTACTCACAGCTGGTCCTTCCATTTTACTGCATGTTTTCTTCATATGCTCCTTGACTTGCTGCAGTCCCTTCCTCTTGCCATGCTTGGCAGCCATCCAGAGGCTGCGCTGGAAGCCCGTCAGCCCTGAGATGGCCATGTGCATGCTCATGGTGTCCAGGAAACGCACCCGGGAGCCCTAAGACACACCAGGAGAGAGAAAGATGGTTTGGGATATGCTGGAGCAGAAATGTGCCCCTGGATGTCCTGCGGCTGCCAGCAAGAGAGCTGCAAGCTGTATTAGAGAGCTGCAAGTCGTCTGCTCAGGCTGCTTCTATCAAGGCAAAGCTTTGCATCCCAGCACCCCTCTCCTGGGGTCCAAGACCATCCCCGGTGAAGGCTGTCAGCTGCTGAGATGTTCCTGCCACATCCCCAGCTGCAACCGTGCGGCCTTCGGAAACCTTATGGGGTGTAAGAATATCTCCCCTTAAAAGAATCAAACCTGTTCTGCAGGATAAAGTGAACACAAGCCAGGGCTGTCTGTGCACAAGAGCTTCTGCCCAAATAACCCTGAAGAGCCAGCGCAAACAAGTACCCAGGTGACAAACTGCAACTGCCAGCACAAAGCACAGCACCAGGGATTACCTGGATGAGGTACTGTTCCTTGATGAATGCCCGGTCGAAGGCCACATTGTGCCCCACCACCACTCTCTCCAGCCAGTCCTGCTTGCTGGCACAGCTGGCACCTGCCGGGCTCTCCAGGGGAATGAGGTCGGCCAGGGTGAGGTGGCTGGACCAGGAGTACCGCTGCTCTAGCAGCCGCCTGCTGCACCATGAGTACCTGGAGAGGACATGGAGCACACCACAGCTGTAACAAATAAAGCCAGGGCTCCCAAGACCAACAGCACCTTCAATGACGTGGGGTGCTGAGCAGGATCCCACCGGCGGGAGGGAAGTGACTGACCCTGGGGCACACTGCTGTTGCTAACCAGGACACATCCCAGAGCCACACTTTGGGTCTTCACTGTGTTTTCCCCACAAGCTGGTTCACAGGAAGAGGCTCCTCTCAGGACCATCCCCATCTTTCCTGAAGCTGTCCCCCCACCGCTGCAATGGACGTGACCCCAACACCACATCTCACCAGGCGTGCGGTGAGACTGCCACGGCCAGCGTTGGGCAGTGGCCATCAGCCACGCACACTTCCACATCCAGCACCACTGCCCGCTCCTCAGGGAAATCAACAGCGTCTGCTCGCCCGTCAGGGCTGTAGCGGGTCCAGCCCAGCTGCCATGCCCGCTGCTCGGGCACGGGGGGCAGCTCGCACTGCAGCAGCTCATTGGCCGCCTCCAGGTAGGGCAAGCTCTGCTTCTGAGCCAGGAGGCGAAAATGTTCATCGATGTTGTCCCCATACATGCGGGGCAGCTGCAGGTCCACATCGGGCAGCGTGGAGGTCTCCTTGCCCCACAGGTCGTGGTGTTGCAAGTGCTTCACACTCCTCTGGATCTCTGCCGTTGAGTAGTGCACCTGTGCCCCCCGGAAGATCTGTTCATGGAGTGTCCTGGACAGCATCTGGATGTTGAGGGGGTTCATGCGCCGCTGCCCCTTGGCTGGCTCCTGGCTCGGGTTCTCCGGCACCGAGCGGCGGGCCGAGGAGCTGGAGGTGCATCGCCGGAGTTTGGTGCTGCGGGCTGCGGCACTGCCCCGCACCGCTCTCCTCCAGAGCGAGTGCCTCATCCCCCCTCGCTGTCGGGGTGCACCTCCAGCACGGGCTGCTCCCCCCGGGCCGGTCAGAGCTGCAAGGAGGGAGCAACAACGAGGGGTGAGCTCGGCACCGCTGCGGACACGCACCGCCCGAGCCACCCCCGGCACCACACGGCCGGGG